>JAHWFO010072154.1:0-29150 GCA_023313115.1 Rhysida immarginata
CTTTTTTCGCTATTTTTCTTTTGTTCTCTTCGTTAGCCGTTTTTCGTTCGAGTCTGGCCTTAAAATGCTACGATTGCAAGTCTGAGGACGCCGAAAGGACAGGAGTTGACTGTATCCATACTCTACCCAATAGTGCGAGAGAATGTCCTGGCTCGTCCAAATCTTGTTTCTTAGAGGTAATACAAAGAGGAAAGGCGATGATCAATCGCGGTTGCTCTGACAAGCCGATGGAGAAGCAAGCGTGCGATGTGCAGCAAGGCTCTCCCCGTTGCACTTTCTCCTGTAACACAGACTCTTGCAATAGTTCTCCCATGATGCAGGCCATGCTGCTACTCGCTATTTTAATGGCTTTAACGCATTTCGTTATTAATTGACAGTAATCATTGTTTAAATTACTTTGTGTTAATGATTAAATTAATCCGCGAATGATTGAATTTGCGTTTTCGAAATATTACATATCTTTTTTTATATATTATACACAATTTAACCTTTTTTTTTTTCGTTATGACCTGTAATAGATGCTATGACATGAAGTTATCTATTGAGATGTAAAAAAATAAAATTTAAAAATGCGGAAGAATAAAAAAAGGATTATCTACAATGTAAACTCAATTGCAGTTAAATTAAGATTAAAAAAATAATAGATTGAAAAAATTATCAATTCGTGCTAATTCAAATTAACAGTTTAATTCAAAAACCAGTTCAAATTATTTTCTTGAATTTATGATATTACATTATTGGAATGACAAACATAAAAAAAATTTGTAACATCATTTGAAGAGTTTTTGACCACGCCCAAAGAATTGTAGTGATGACGATGGTGCTATTTTAATTCTGCTTAGATATTTTAATCTTGTTTAGATGTTTACGCATCGGTGCTATCGGCAAAATTAGCAGTTTAACGCTGCTCGCATGAACTTTGTATTTTTCCATGTTTTAAAATTTTAAATGTGTATACCTGATCTTATGTAAATCTTGTGAATTAACACAAATTGTAATTACTTTAAGCACTTTTTTTTATTAACGCAAATAGTGGATTGGTGTTAAAATAAAATGCTAAAAATTTGAAATAAAAATATCAGATTTATTAAAAAATCTCTCTTAGCAACCAGATTTATTCTCTCATAGCTTGGTCAATTTCATTATGTCTTTTATGAATTAACTACTGATCTGTGGATAATTCGATGGAAGTTGGAGCCTTTAGGAAATTTTAGAGCCTACTACATGTAGAATGTTTTCTATAAAAAACAAGATCATATCATCCAATAAGCATATGAAGACAGTCTTTTGAGTATCGTACATCGAAAAGTTTAAGAATGTTATTTCTTTTTCGACGCTGTGCGATTGAAACTTTTAATTACTCCCGAATACTAAATAATTAACTGCAAATCTTTCGTTCTCCGTCCTTCAGGTGGTATAAATTTACAAACTATTTTTTATGTTGGTGGAACCATCCCTAGGTAGAACGCTATAATGTACACTGAGTTAGCAAAACTCATGGGATAGTTACTTAATATCTGGTCGGGCCACCTCTGGCCCTGTGGAGTGCAGCAATACGGCGTGGTAGTGAATCTGCAAGTCCCTGGTACACTTCTGGAGGCAGTTGACACCAGATAGTCTGCAAAGCCGAAGATAGTTGCTGCCCGTTCGTGGGCGGATGATCCAGTGCCCGGAGCCTGACTTCAACAGCATCCCAGATATGCTCGATGGGATTCATGTCAGGGCTCCGGGCTGGCCAGCTCAGTCGTTGGACCTCTCCTGCATGCTCCTCGAACCATTCGCGGACGACATTGGAGCGATGTGGTGGAGCATTGCCATCTTGAAAGACTGCTACGTCGTCAGGGTGTTGAAATGTCAAAAACGGGTGCAGATGGTCTCCGATGAGTTGACGATACCGTGGACCATTCAACGTTTGGTCCAGGATAACCAGAGGGCCCACTCCAAACCAGGAAAATGCACCCCAGACCATCACTGACGCCCCACCACCTGTTGGCATGCGGGATCCATCGTTTCGTGAGGTCTGCGCCACACACGGTGCCTCCCATCAGCGTGGTACGGTTGATATCGTGACTCATCTGACCATATGACGTTACGCCACTGTTGCAGAGTCCAGCCAAGATGGTTGGTGGCAAATGCACGCCGGAGTGTCCGATGACGCTGGGTAAGCATTCGCACCAGTGTAAGTTAGGTTAGTGCGGCCAGTATTGAGCTGGTCTGTGATTTGCTGCACTGTTGCGCTCCTGTCTCTCTGATTCATTCGTCCCAGGTGTCGCCGGTCACGATCATTCAGGGCAGCTGGACGCCCGGTATGGTGCCTTTTGTGGACTGCGATGCCTTCATCCAGCCATTCCCGATACACCCTGGAGACAGTTAAGAGCTCTCCATATGCATTTGCTTAAAATTCGTAAAGGCTAGACCAGGCAATAGGGTTCTGTTCTAATGTTTTAATCAAGACCCATCAGCATGCAAAGCCATATAAGCCGCGACTACTATGAACATCTTGAGAGGTAATTGATAACATAAATCTCAACGGAAATGAAAGCTCATCGCCCATTTTTTGCTTACAACGTTAGGCAAGTCCATTACAAGGAAGCGCATCTCCTTCGAAGGCATCCAGGAAATGAGATTTGGCAATTTGGCTGCACTACATGCATATAAATGGCGATCAATAGAGTGACAAGTTTCTTAAGAACATTTCAATTCCCTGGACACGTACATTAGATAACGACCTTTCTATAACACGTGTTGGAGCATTCTTTTCAGGCGTTACGGGGATTTGAAACGCTTGTGAATAATAATCTATCGTTATAATCTTTTATAGTAGAGTGAAGAGATCCAAATACAATTAGCAAACAGTTGAGAATGCGTGGTACAACACCGCCAAAACGATCTTAATTAAAATCATCGTTACTGTATTCGCAAAAGTAACATCGTTCGTTCGAGAACTTTTTTTTTCGATTCTGACTTCAGATGCGGATAGAGCATAAACATTGTCAAAAAAGGCACTTAAAGGTGTAGCGTCCCCCACCCCCACAATCGATATGGTTCCGTCAAACTCGAACACGAGGTTGGCGTTGGGTAAAGGGGTGCTAAGAGTTCGAGACCAATTGCTACGAAATGTTCTTTATTTCCATTTAGACTTAAAAATCTATCAACATTATACATATCCCCTTAATGACTTGCACATCATTTAAATAGCTTCCCACACCTTCAGACACAACTCTGCTTGGACATTGGCAAGAATGGGTCGTTCGGCAGAGCTCAGTGAGTTCCAACGTGGAACCTTCGTTGGATGTCACCTACACGGCAAGTCCGTGCGTGACATTTCCAGCCTTCTTCAGATACCCAAGTCAACAGTAGGCGATGTCATTATGAAATGGAAGACCCGGGGATCGACAACAGTTCAACAACGAACCGGTAGACCCAAGAAACTAACGGACAGAGACCGTCGAGTGCTTCGTCGTGTCACTCGCAGCAACCGGAAGTCCTCGGCGGAAAAAATTGCCACAGAGTTTCGAAACGCCTCTGCAAACGATGCCAGTACCGTGACAATTCGTCGGGAAGTGCACACGATGGGATTCCATGGCCGTGCTGCTGCCCACAAGCCCCACATCAGCAGGGTCAACGTCTGGAGCGGTGCAAATCCCACAGAAACTGGACAATGGACCAATGGAAACGTGTAATGTGGACAGACGAATCTCGCTACACACTCTGGCAATCCGACGGACGAGTTTGGGTTTGGCGCATACCTGGAGAACGCTTCTTACCTGAGTGCACAGAGCTCACAGTCAAGTTCGGAGGAGGAGGAGTCATGGTGTGGGGCTCATTTTCACGGTACGGACTAAGCCAGGAATCATGAACTCCGACCGTTATCTGAATGTTTTGGACAACTGTGCACTTCCAACGTTGTGGCAATTTTTCGGAAACGGGCCATTCCTCTACCGACACGACAATGCTCCGTGCCACAAAGCGAGGCGTGTACAGCAGTGGTTTGCGGACTCAGGGGTCGAAGAAATGGGTTGGCCGGCACAAAGTCCCGACCTCAATCCTATAGAGAGTCTGTGGGATGAATTGGAAAGACGCTTGCGGGCCAGATCACATCGGCCAACTTCTGTACCTGAACTGATTCTCGCTCTTCGGGAGGAATGGAGGAACATTCCGGAAAGTACCTACCAACATTTGGTGGAAAGTCTTCCCCGAAGGGTGGAAGCTGTGATTCGGGCAAAGGGATGTGCAACGCCCTATTGATTTCCATGAAATCGTGGCTAGAGCCCAAACGTGCATGTGTCCGGATATTTGTGATCATATAGTGTACATATTAACTTTTGACACGCTTATATTAACTAGAGGGGCCGCTTAAATATCAAATTACAACACGAGAACATTGACATTATTCGGAGTGGCAGATCCAACTTATAAACTAAAGCTTTACCGGCACTCGGGTTCAAAAATATATCAAGATCTACATACAAGGAGGTCCCAGTGTCATTACTGAGGGAGTATAAAACTCCTAGCCACATTTGTCAGGGAACTCCGCGCGCTCCCGCATAAGTATTCCTTCTTCATTAACGCACGTCGGCGTAACGCACCTCCTTTGCTAGGGGAGAGGTGCAGAGACCCCTCTTGGCCAGCGCGGGAGAACCCGACTTAGAGGCCACTGTCAAGTCGAAAGTTTGAAGACACAGTCAGACTGTGAAATCTTGGTTTGAAGAGCACTATGGCGAAGTGCAAAAAAAATCATCCAAATCGGACCTACCAATCACCCACAATCACGTGGTGAACTGTTTGTAGCTTACAAACAGTCACACTGCACAAGGAAAACTGAATGTTGATATTTCCGCCATGTAAAGCATGCAAATCAAAAAATTAACATAAATTACCATACTCGCATTCACTTTCATGCGGAAAAGCAAATACAAGCCATGTTTCAGCACACACAAGACAGAACAATCTCAGGATGGCAAGCTACATTGTTCCGGAAGTGGTCAACATGATCTTCTGATTGTGGGTGATTGGTTGCTCCGATTTGGATGCTTTTTTTTTGTTTTGTTTGTTTTTTTATGCTGAACAAGTTTGCAATTGGGTTTTTTTCTCTATCCCTTATAGTTTTTGAGATAAATTTTGAATGTGTCCTAATTTGCATATTTGGGATGATGAAAAGTGCACCATGGGATAGGCCACCCACAACTTCCTATTCATTGGATTCATCAAAATTGACATATCTGCTTCGGTTCAAAAAATAAAAAGGGGGGGACAGACATAGATAATTATATGTAATATTCTGCAATAATATTTGAAGCAAGGTCTAGGAGTGACGTCATCTGCACCAGCCAATCACGTCAATTTACCCGCTATAAACGCCCTCGAACCAAGGTGGCATAAGGCAGTTGAAAGGGACAGAAAAATGACATGTATGTGTTCCTGAAAGGGCCTTTCTTTATATGATGGAATTCAATTAGAGAGAAAATGCAAATCGCCCAACACAATGACTTTTTGGGGAAACATATTTAATAAAAGAGAGAAAACAATAGGCTCCCCTCCAAAAGCAATAATAGCAGCTGTCAAGCCCATTTGCTTTTGTTTTTCTATGTGTGTGTGTGTGTGTGTATAAAAGCATTTGCTCTTAAAATATTTGGCAAGGGGTAGGTTACGTTCCTTCCAACAACATTCCTTTGAAGAGGAGAGAGCGACGCGTTTACTTCGCTCAAAGGAATTCATTTTCCAATTGGCTTTTGCTTAGGGGGTTTTCAATGTTAATTCTCTGGGTTCACAACGAAGAGAGAGAGAGACACACATACACACTTTAAATGCTGCTTTTCACGTCAGCTTATCTCTTTTCTCCATCGTTTGGTGATCGCTCTCCTAAGAACGCGTATCGATCGTCGGCCAACTTCTATAGCAGCAGCAGCAGCAGCAGTCGTCGTCAGCAATTTTCTCTTTTCGTGTCCTCGGTAATGAAAACAAACGAATCAATTGGAAACGGTTTTAAGGTGGGAGAAAAGGTTCGGAATATTAAGCTCAGCCACTAAGGGGAAGTCGATCAATTAGCAATTAGCGCTGGTAACTGTTTACGCTCAGCGCCAAGGAGCTTAAAAGTTAATTTAAAAATTTTTAACTCTTATTACATATTCCAAAGAATGTCCTCTTATCCCTAAATAAAAATGGTAACAATTACAAAGTGAAGTACCAGCGAGTGGGAAACTGCAACAAACGAGCCAAATTTTCTATTGTGGCATAAAGCCAAGTTATTTTGGTATAACTTGTCACACAATGCATCAACCGAGTCTCCGTTTTCGAAAATACCTTTGTAGTTATAGGTCTATAGAGCTAAGAGATACTGATAACAACAACATGTAGTTCCCCAACCGACCGTCAGGGCGAAATGAAGTACAGTCTATTCCAAAAGCGTTTTCACTTAGGTGAATGATGTTCGGCGTCCTTCCAATATACACACACTGGCCAATGAATTAGAAACCTGTGATGAATTACTGTACTGATATGTAAAGCGGGGTCACAGGTCAGAAACGATTGTCAAGTTGAGCAAAATAACAGGCCTGTCTGAGTTCCAAAAAGGAGTTATTGTGGGAGCCCGTCTAGCTGGAGCTACGATTTCCAGGACAGTACAACTGACCGGTGTCTCAAAAGGGTCAGGTCTCCAAGGTGTTCGATGCGTGGAAACGGAATCCGCAAGAGTTGTCGAAAAGGCAGAATTGTGGATCAAAAACAATCGACACAGACAGGGACCGACGTCGTCTGAGACGGATTGTGCGGCAAAACCAAAGAGTTGAAGCGAATAGGGATGGGAAATCGCATGCCAGTGAGGAAGCCCCTGGTGGCAGCAACAAACCGGAAAGTTCGCCTGCAGTGGTGTAAAGAACTGGACAGTAGACAACTGGAAAAAGGTGATGTGTTCGGACGAGTCACGTTACCATTGTTTTGCACCCATGGCCGGCAGAGAATTTGGCGGCAGCGCCACCAAGCGATGAACCCCTCACGTGTTGTGAACACAGTTCAAGCTGCAGGAGGAGGTGTCGTGGTATGGGCCATGTTTTGTTACTATGGCAAGAGTCCCCTCATATTCCTTGAAAATTGTTGCAGATCAAGTCCATCCTGCAATTGTGACGGATTTTTCGTGGGCGACAATGCTACTGTCCATCGAGAAAGAATTGTTCAGGAGTGGTTTTCTGAACATGACACCGAGTTGCAACATCTGCCGTGGCCAGCGCAAAGTCCGGATTTTAATCCGATCGAACATGTTGGAAAGAGACACTCGTCGAAGGCATCCGCTTCCGTCTACTCTGCAGGACCTGAAGGTCTCTCTGACGAATGCATGATGTGCGATTACCTTACCTGCATTTCAACACCTTGTAGAGTCCATGCCAAACCGCGTATGTTCTGTAATTACAGCCAAAGGAGGGTCAAGGCCATATTGAACAAAGATTTCTAATTCATTGGCCAAGAAGGCGAGTTCGAATCACGTCAGAGTCGACTTTTTGCCTGAACCGATTAATTTCACTGGTTTAATGTATTGCAAGGACGCCAAACATCATTTACAATACTCATTTCCAAAAAAGTTGGGACAGTGCAACATATAAGAAGAACTTCAACACATTTGTTTGGATTATTGTATTGCCGTTTATTTCAACGCATTACAATACATAAACGATAAATTAGGCATGGGATCCCATATCTTATATGTTTAAACAAAGATACAGGTGCTTTTCCTGTTTGGCACGTGCAACACACTCCCAAAAAAGTTGGGACAGCACGGCGTCACCTCTCCTCTCGATGACACACTGTAATCTTCTCGGCATCGATGACACCAATCTTTCTAACAACGTAACCGGAGTTCTGTCCCATCCCTATTGGATATAGGGTTTCAGCTGTTCAACTGTCGTAGTTTTCGTTTAATAATACGCCAAACGTTTTCTATAGGCGACAGATCCGGGCTGCAAGGGGGCATATCCAACATACGAATGCGCAGCCGACGTAGCCATGCAGAAGTTATGCGCGCTGCATGCGGTCTGGCGTTGTCTTGTCGAAATATACACTGACGTCGTCCAAACAGGCGCCTCTTAGATGGCACCATAGCTTGTTCCAGGATCTGTATATACGCTTCAGCATCGACGGTGCCATTGCAGATGTGCAAGTCTCCCATTCCATGGCCACTAATACAGCCCCAGACCGTGACAGACGGTGGTTTCTGTACCGAACGCCTGTAGCAAGCGGGAATATCCTTTTCGTCTTTGGTCCGGAGTGTACGGCGTCCATTATTTCCGTAAACATTCGTAAAGGTTGATTCATCGGACCACAATATATTCTTCCAGCGTGCTTGGGACCGATTGCGATGGGCTCGAGCCCATATCAGACGGCGACGTTGCTGTCGTTTGTTGATGTATGGCTTCCGTCGTGCACAGTATAACTTAAGTTTGCGTTTGTGGATGCACCGGCGTACAGTATTCGACGATAATGGCTTCCCGAAGAAATCGCGGGCCCACGTGGCTACGTCCGTAATCGCAGCATTCCTATACATGACGCTGTGACGTCGGAGGATCCGAAGAGCTCGAACATTCAGAATAGGTTTTCTACCTTGGCCTTTCCGAACTGTGATCTGACCACTATCTCGGTAGCGCTCGATAATATTCTGTACTGTAGATGATGACAGGTTAAATCTTCTGGCTATTGCACGCTGAGAAACGTTGTTTGTGAATTCTTGAATGATTCGAACATGAAGATCTTCGCTAACTGGCTTGCCTCGACCCATCGTTCCGAATAAGTTACCTGAACTGTTATTTCTACGGAATGTAGTACGACGTCATCATTCTAGATTATTCCCCAACAATTCGGAAGGTTCCACTACTACAACGCATGTCCCTACTATTTTGGAACGTGTTGCAACACCCCCATTCAAAATGAACGTCCCGGCCACGATACAAAATGTTTTGGTGCACACACTATATTTATGTCACGTCATAAACGTATCTGCTATTTTGTATTCGCGAGAAAGTTTTGTTACATCATCACTTTTGGTTTTTTCTATAGATTTTGCACTGTCCCAACTTTTTTGGAAATGAGTATTGTATTTCTGAACTAACTTTTAGGAAAGTTAAGTATCTGATAAGGAGTACGCTAGGTTTGGACTGTTATTTCAAAGTTATTTCCTTACTTGTAACTGTTAGTTAAAAGTTGGTTAACTGATGATCGAAGGTTAAATGTTATTGTTATTTCTCGACTTTAATCATTAACAACAACAACAACAGCAATGTAACTCAGCCAAAGAACAACATTGACACATTCCTAGAAAGTAAGGCCAAGTTGCCTCGAACGTTGACATTAGAGAAGAAAACTCGAGAGAAGATTAAAACCCTCGCTTTTAATGGCGGCTCGGCTAGATTAAATTAGTAATTCCCAGTGAACTTTGCGCAAGGGTGTTGCTCTTAATCCCTTTCTGGTGTCAACTGTTTGCCTTAAGTCCACACACTCAGGGAGTCTTGGCCAGAAGGCTTCGTCTTCAACGACGTCTTGTTCCCCAGCGAAGAGAAAAATCAATGGAGGAGCGAATGAAAGAAGAGGAAAGGAAAAAGAATTTTTGTTTCAAAAGAGATAATGGGAGCAGATTCTTTAAGGCAGGAAATTAGCGGACACAAAGGAGCGTTAATCCGACCGAACACATTAATCACGAACGTGACACTAAGAAAAGAACACTTTTCCAGCTTTACTTGAGGTTTTTGAAAGTCTTAATAACAACATAACGAAGGAAGTCGTTATGCACTTGGTGCCACGGTATTCTTCCCTGGTAAGATTGTTTATAGCTTCAGAAAAGAATCAAGATGATAGTTGCTGCCCGTTCGTGGGCGGATGATCCAGTGCCCGGAGCCTGACTTCAACAGCATCCCAGATATGCACGATGGGATTCATGTCAGGGCTCCGGGCTGGCCAGCTCAGGCGTTGGACCTCTCCTGCATGCTCCTCGAACCATTCGCGGACGACATTGGAGCGATGTGGTGGAGCATTGTCATCTTGAAAGACTGCTACGTCGTCAGGGTGTTGAAATGTCAAAAACGGGTGCAGATGGTCTCCGATGAGTTGACGATACCGTGGACCATTCAACGTTTGGTCCAGGATAACCAGAGGGCCCATTACAAACCAGGAAAATGCAACCCAGACCATCACTGACGCCCCACCACCCTGCATCACCACCTGTTGGCATGCGGGATACATCGTTTCGTGAGGTCTGCGCCAAACACGGTGCCTCCCATCAGCGTGGTACAGTTGATATCGTGACTCATCTGACCATATGGCGTTACGCCACTGTTGCAGAGTCCTGCCAAGATGGTTGGTGGCAAATGCACGCCGGAGTGTCCGATGACGCTGGGTAAGCATTGGCACCCGTGTAGGGCGACGGCTGCCAAACCCGAGGGCATGCAGATTCCGACGGTTGTCCACCCAGAGACGTGTCTAGTGCGGCCAGTATTGAACTGGTCTGTGATTTGCTGCACTGTTGCGCTCCTGTCTCTCTGAATCATTCGTCCCAGGTGTCGCCGGTCACGATCATTCAGGGCAGCTGGACGCCCGGTTTGGTGCCTGTTATGGACTGTGATGCCTTCATCCAGCCATTCCCGATACACCCTGGAGACAGTTGAGCGGGGAAAGCCAAATTCCTGCACCACTGCCGAAATGGAACATCCCATGCGTCGGGCACCTACTATCTATCATACCCCGTTCAAAAGACGCCATTTCTGATTAATCACTTATCCAAGCTCTTCCCACAACGTCTAATGGTCCATTCCCAGAATCCATTACCCCTGTGAATTCGTGAGCCATGCCCATCAATCAATGTGCTTGCTATCCCATGAGGTTTGCTAACTCAGTGTAAAAGGAAAGAGCTCTGGGATCTTTTGGTTCGAGTCTTGTTCCATGTTTAAAAAGCTCCTCGCAAATCTTGTTCTCAATGCGTGGTAGACTCCAAGCAAGTCGGGAATTTGGGATTTGACCATTCCTGTATCAACAATGCTCCTTTTCACGTCGTCCTGGGATTAATTAGAACGACGACACGGGCTCATCAAAGCTCTTGGAAGAAAATTGCTGAAGCTATGTACCAAAATCTAGTGGAAAGTCTTCCTCGGAGAATAGGGGCCCTAATGCCAGCAAAGGAAGGTCCCATCACCTTAGCAAAACCTATCAAAAAAGTTCTGAGGCAAGCTGCCATGTCCCTCAAAAAACCGGTCAGCGCTACGTCGAAGTCTTATTATCGAATTGCCAGATCTCGTCCACGATTTCTAAACGAGGAGTCTTAAGCATTAGCGAGCTCGTTTGCCCTCGAATACCGTATCAACAGGGCTCGGTGGATACCCAAGGTGATCTAGAACAAGGTGGGGGTCAGTTTGCCGGAAGTAGTAAAATTGCCTTACTGCGCAAGCGTATTTTGACGTCACTAGATGACATCGAAACCTATACCCGCTAAATCGAAACCTCAACAGAAACTAAAACATGGCGGCAATGAAAGCAGTCGTGCGATAGCCACACTTGACGACTCGTTCATTTCCTTGACAATTCTCATTCTTTCTACTATATATTTTAATTAAATAATAATGCCATTATATGAAGGGACTTACGTAATTTATAATTATTGTAAAATGTACTTACGTATTATCTTTTTAATGTGAACACAGAGTTGATGTTAACTATCAGCACATCGCGCGATAACTGATCGTGCGACCAAGGTAAGTGAAATTTACTGAGACTAAATAGAAAAAGGGTTATATATCAGTTCGTTAGAAGGGGAGTGGGTGGGGGTCTTTAAAATGTAAAATCATTTACCTTGGTCTCATGTTAACTCATCGCGCAATGTGCGGATAGTTAAGCGAACACAGAGACAAGGACGATAACGTATTTCTCATTATCATTAGGCCTAGTTATCATTCGAAATTGATTCGTCGGAACCGTTGGCAGTTAAGAGACAGATGATAATTTCGATATTATTTCTTAATAACTTTATTTCTGCAGGCATTAGGAAATTTTAATTTATAAAATAGTAAGTTTACAAATAAACGTTTCTTCAGAAATCAACGTAAGAGTTTTGTTTTTTTACGTGAAAACGTTTTCTTTTGTGACCAGAATAATGGCTACCGCACACGCCGGAAGTAAAGCCATAAGTCATCCAGTGACGTCACAATACGCATGCGCGTTAAGCACTTCTGACAAACTGGACCTACCTGTTATTCTAGATTACCTTGGTGGATACCCATTGAAATCTGAGTGAGTGAGCATATTACTATGACCACCTGACATGTTTATGCAAATGCGCGCACGGACGCCGCCACAATGTTGCTAACGGGCCGGACCAATGCAAAAAGAGAAGCTGGGTGTCATCGACAACAGTAGACGTGTTCCATTCTTCAACTATGGGTAAACGACGCCATTTAACAGCCTTCGAACGTGGGATGATTGTAGTTGCTCGAAGCTATGGAGCGAGTATCAGCGAAACGGCAGCATTCGTGGGGTATTCGAGAGCAGCCGCCGTTAAAGTATTTAAAGACTGGATGGTTAGCCGGAAGACAGGGTCTGAACGTTCGCGTTGTGGCCGCCCGCGGATGGTTGATGATCGGACAGAACGGAGACTGTCACGACTGATAAAGGATAACAGAAGGGCAACTGTGCATCAAATCATTGCTGACCTTTGAGGGGGACTTTACTTTACTTCGGTAGCCTCCACAATCCCCAGATCTCACTCCAATTGAGCATTTGTGGGACGAAGTCGAACGAACCATCAGACGGCTGGATCCACCATCGTCCAATCTAGCATAACTAGACAGTGCTATTCATCAGGCATGGTGTCAGATTCCTTTCACCACTTTCCAACATCTCGTGAAATCAATGCCACGAAGAATCACCGCAGTATTAAAGGCAAAAGGTGGCCCAACGAGATACTGACAGGGTGGTTATAATAATATGCTCACTCAGTGTATAGGAGGAAGAAAACCTGAACAAATCAAACTGGATGAAACAAGCTGAAATTTTAAGCGTTCAAAATGAAGAGAGTTGCGGGTAAGGCAACCAAATCCAAAGTATTTAAAATGTAAATGTCAGTGTTATACCAGTGATTCCAAGAAGTTGACGTACCAAGAAGTATGCAATTGACACTAAAGTTGATACATGGAATATACATGTATTATAGATGAAACAATATAACTAGGAGCCAGATTTATATGCAAATGCATATATTTTTTGCAAGTAAGCAACTTCATGATTATGGGTATATAAAGTGTTTACAAAGTGGTTTCTATAATGCGTAAAATTGCATATTTGTGCATATTATCCGAATTACTAGGTCTGTAAATATGAAACCGGAATTTGCCCATAGATGGCCCTAGATGCAAAACTACTCCTTTATGGACCGGAAGAGATGGTAGTCGGAGGGTGCCAGGTCGGTGCTATATGCTGGATGTGGCAGAACCTCGATTTTTTCCAGCAGTTGACGACACACCTTCGCCCGTTGTTGGGCTTGCGCGGGAAGGTGCAGATATCGAACCACACTCGATTGTGATGTCCCGACGTCCGCCGCTAGTCTGCTGGGTTGGCTTCCACTCGTTGCCGTAGGGCTGCATCATCCACTTCTTTGGGGCATCTTCCAGGCCCATGTCTCCAGACGAAAAGCGGGAGAACCACAGTCGTGCTGTCTGTTCTTTGGTCACACCCTGCAAATTTCGGCGGCTGCTGCTCGTGCACTGGTCCCCTTTTTATCACCAATTTTTCTGCCATATTTTTACACTGGGTGACGCATGTAGCACAATGGCTATGGCATTCAAATTCGTAATGACGTTTCTTCCTACTCTTTTCTCTTAATAAACTGCGATGCACTCCCTCATCCCGAGCGGGCCACTGCTTTTGACTCAACTTCTGTATCTACCAGTGCGCGAGCTTCAGAAAACAATGCACGCGACCTTATGAAAGAGTGTAGTACGTAAAGAAAGTAAATTTGAAATCTCCTTTAATGGGCCGGCTTTATTCTTTCCCCCGAATAAAAATGTCGAGTACATTCCTAAACTGCGTCTTAATATTTTCCCTTATCTGAGAAATTTTTGTTTCCTGCTCGAAATGAGTTTTTCAATAAACTTCCAACTCTCCATCGAATTTGCTTTTAAATTTCCTTTAACTTGAGCAGCCAACTTCTCAAGGGTTTGTAGCAGCAACGATATTTCTAATCACGTCCCACTTTCCCTGTCATAAATTTCCAATGCAGAAATCGGCCTTCCGAGAGAAGATCGTAAAAAGGAGACCACTGCAAATGCTTTTTATTCCTTCAAAACTCCCTTCTTCTTAAAGACTCCCCCATTTTTTCATTTCTATTTTAATTCCCAGGACTGTCGTATTCACTTTTTTTTTTTTTTTTTTTTTTTGATTTCCTCCACCAAAAATCTCTGTTGCTTAGGAATTCGAAGAGCCGTTTCAGAACATTCCTTTCACGACTGGGTAGCTTTTAAAATCTAAAATGTTTGAAATTTTCCCTTTACGGAAAAAAAAAAAATTTCTCTCTCGAAATGGAATTTGCTTTAAGTAGCGAGTCCTTGCTTTTAATGCCCAAAATGACGCCAAGCAAGTAAATCGCATTCAGGGGCTTAGAGGATAAGCCTTAACAACATCCACGAGATTATTGCTATCTATTTATACTCAGCAGAAGGAAGTAAACCCCTGAATTCTAAATATCATTCAAGAAGCGCTTCAGTTCAAAACTACTAAATTGAGCTGTACAGGGTGAGTCAAAAGTCGCAGTACACCCTGTTTTTTCGAAAACCTTGCAGGAATTGGGAAATCTGAATATTCCATTAAGGTATGGGTGAGGTGGTCTATCTTTTACAGTACGTACCGAACATCCATCACGATATCTCCTTGCTTAAGCAATGGTATGCCAACAATGGGATGACACTTAAGATGCCCAGAAAATCCTAGGTGTATTGTTTGACAACAAGTTATCCTTTAAACCCTGCATTGAAGATCTTGTCATGCAACTGGGCCGCCTTAGATATCTTGTCAAGCGCCTAAAAAAGACCTTGAATAGGAGAGAGATCACCATAATAATAAAGAGTTTGGTGATTTCTAAACTAAATTATGCAATTATTTTATGGTCCTCTGCCTGCCGATTCTTATTAACGAGGATAAAGGTTGCATAGAACTCAATACTACGAGTGGATTATTCACTCCACTACACTACACTTCCTATTCGCTACACTTCCGTTACCCCATCATGCAAAGCTAATGATATATTGGCTAAGGTCAAAAACTCTCACGGTGAGAAGAGTTAGCGTTTTGTCGGTCAGAAATCCCGTTGAGAAAACTGTGACGTCATTTTAACGCGGTCAGAAACACGAGTTAGTGCTACTATGCCTAACCGGTTAGTCTCACCGTCCTCACCGAGAAAAAGACGGTTAGCCCAGTGAGAAATTACGTCATCATTCTCTCACCGGTGAGGGTTTTTGATAGTGATGTCCGTTGGATCCGGATCTCTGATCTCTGATCCGGATCTGAAAATATCCGGATTCGGATCTAGAAATATCCGGATCCGGATTTCGGATCTCGGATATCGGATCCGGATTTCGGATCTCGGATATCGGATCCGGATTTCGGATCCTTTCGCTGGATGCGTATTAAGACTAATTAGGACTTAAGAGGACTAGGCTATCACTTAATAAAAGCATTTATAAACTGCTTTCAGAAAAAGTTTGCATATACACAATTTCTTGATATAGGATCCGAATTTCGGATCTCGGATCTCGGACCTAGGTCCGAAAAAAAGATCCGGATATCCGGATCTTGAATTATCCGGATCTTGACATCACTAGTTTTTGACCTTAGCCATTAACTCGGTAGTGGATAGAGAGCACTTGAAACCTCCACACACTGAACTTCGACTTTTCAGCCAGCGTGCTTGGCGCAATCAATCCATCTCGCTCAGTCTGTATTATAAATTTTTTTATTTTTATTTTTTATTTGTTATTTTGGTTAATTTTAACTATCCGCACAAATCGCGCGATGACTGATTCCGCAAACTGAATTGTCGCGATTCCTGTAACCAGCCGGGGGGGAACCAACTGCCCCCTGTAACCAAATAGGTTGGGGTATATATCAGTTCGTTAGAGGGGGGGTCTGGGCGCAGCCCCCCAGTCTTTAAAAAATATAACTTTTATGGATTGATGGATTGATTGCGCCAGGCACGCTGGCTCAAAAGACTAAGTTCAGTGTGTGGAGGTTTCAAGTGCTCTCTATCCGCGAGTATTAACTCTTCCTGGTCTAATACAATTGGCCAAGTTCAAAGAACTATACAGGGCCTTGTATGATCCTCACCACCCGGCACACTTTATTTCTCAATGGATAAATAATAACTATAACACCCGAGTAACCCGTAAATTTAAATTGGAACCTCCCTATATCCTCCCGTCAACACTAAAAAAGGCCTTTCCTTATAACACTATCGAGGACTGGAATCTCCTTCCATATGAAACAAGAGCAACTGTAGTAACCATAAGATACTTAACCAATATGTAAAAAACAATCAATTGTAATTACGATTTATGTTCCTTGTACCCAATACCCCTCTGGGGTGCTATAATTTCAAATAAATAAATAAATAAATAAATAAATAAATAAATAAATAAATAAACATGGCCGCCATCTTGAAATGGCCATCTTGAATCTAAGTCAATTTTTTTTAAAAAGGAAAGGGGGTGGTGTCATATATCAAATAACATGAGCATTTTCTGATAATTTCATTCCTGTAAGCAGATTTGAAGTAGCAGTTATGGTTCATACCCTTGTAAAGCATTCCTACCCGATTTAGTTATTTATCATCCATCATTGCCAATCAGGCACACCCCTATGTGCTGATGTTTTTTCATGATGAATTGGGTGGATCGGATATTCCAGTAGAACAATGCGACATGTCAAATAAGCTGAATTGTCCAGGAGTGATTGGAGAAGTACGGCCTAGACCTCAAAATAATGCACTATTCACTTTTCGGCATAGTCCCCATCCCTTTCCACGCATTGTACCAACGCGTGACTAGTCGGGTGAGCCCGTCGGAGAGGAATTCCGGGGTTGTTGTCGACACCAAGACCGAACGGCAGGTTTCACCTCGTCGTCAGAACGCAACTCAAGCCCCTTTAGGTGCTCTTTCCTCTTTGGGAAGTGGTGGAAGTCGCAAGGTGCAAAGTCTTTCGTTTTTGAACTGCAGTGTTTCATCTTTGAACTGTAGGCGATCGTGTGCGGGCGGGCATTATCGTGCTGCAGTAGAGGATCCAAAGCTGCCATTGACGACAACTCCGGAATTCCTCTCCGACGGGTTCACCCGACTAGTCACGCGTTGGTACAGTGCGTGGAAAGGGATGGGGACTGTGTCGAAAAGTGAATAGTGCATTACATAGAGGAGAAATGGGAGTATCAGATACAAAAAGAATTTTGAAAATCGGTTAAAAAATAAAAATGATATCAGATCCGGATTTCGGATATCGGATATCAGATCCGGATTTCGGATATCGGATCCGGATTTCGGATCTCGGATCCAAGATCCGGATCTTGACATCACTACTTTTCAGCCCACCCTCGTATATCCCTGGCTAGCACTTTTGAATCTCCTTAATCACACCGTTCAGCATAGCTGCAGGTACTAATGGACACTTTTCAGCATCTTATAGGCCCATTTCCCGATTATCTTCGAAAACATGGCCAAAACTAAAAATAAAATTCTCGTTTTGAAAGTCTGTGAATTGAATTTCGCAAGATCACCCAACCTTTGGGTTAGCAAAATAAAAACTTAAGAGGTCATCGCCTGCGAACTGTTAACGACTTCTCCTGGAGTCAAAAATAAACCTCTCCGTTTGTTGCAATGGAAACTGCCTTGTCGGCAAGTAGCAGGGATAGAAGGTCAACAATCGGAATTGCGCAAGGGCATTTCATAGAGAAACTGACAAAACTTTCTCAGCGCCAGTAAAGTTGACTGAACCCTATATTTAAGAAAGCGTTCGATAAGTCAATGTCATTCGACCCCTGATATTTGGAAACGAGTTGCATGATCAGATGAATCAAGATTTGCTGCATAATCCTAAGAGCTTTGTGAAACTTCTGACGTCAATATCTGGCTCTTTCAGAGTCTAAGTTTCATAGAAAAGGCAATAAAGACAAAAGAAAATTTGCGAGTATGTATTTTATCAGTTTCACAACCCCCTCAAAACTCTTCTGTAAACGAGTTTTGAAAGGTTCATTCCAATTTACATCGAGAGAACTTCTTAAAGAACTTAAAACTACCGATCTCGTGCGCTTCTTCTATTCCCGAATCCCAGCGGAGCCGTTTTTACGTTAAACGACTTTCTCTTCGGCCGCCGACTCATTTGATGGAAGTTTTCCTATTTCTAGCAGCCGTCCCTCGTGGTTTTCGCAGTTCCCTCGCGTGACACCCAATCAACGCCAAAAGGTCATCAGGGTTAATGAAATTTCAGCAAGAACTATTACAGCCCATTGCCTGCCTCCTCTCAATGAGAACAGACACTCGGTCCTCGTGGAATCAGAGCTAAAAGCAATGACCGTTTGCACACGATCTGTAATTTAAACGGAAGACACCCATATTCTGTGCGCATGCGCAAGCCTGTTGCAGACGAGTAATTGCCTTCATAGGTCGTTTATTGCTACGGCTCAGTAGTATTTCTCTATAATCGCGGCTGGGATTCCTTAAAGCCGACCTACGGGCACTCAATTGTAAAGGACTAAAACACAGTAAAGAGAATATCCACAGTTGTGAGGAAGCTAGGCAAAATTGATATAACTGAGGTCATGTGATTCAAGGTGAGATTCTTGCTGGAACTACGATTGAAACAGCTCACATGAACATCACCTAGGTCCGAGATCCGAGAACCGGATGTTGGTCAGAAATCCGAGATCCGGGACTTGGATCCGAGATCTCTGATCCGGATCTTGGATGCGAGATCTGAGATCCGGACCTTGGATGCGAGATCTGAGATCCGGACCTTGGATGCGAGATCCGAAAATCGGATCCTAGACAGGAAAT
Organism: Rhysida immarginata; assembly: GCA_023313115.1. Classification (NCBI taxonomy): domain Eukaryota; kingdom Metazoa; phylum Arthropoda; class Chilopoda; order Scolopendromorpha; family Scolopendridae; genus Rhysida; species Rhysida immarginata. The sequence continues at coordinate 19,056 of JAHWFO010072154.1, forward strand.
TGTGTAGATGCAAACTTTTTCTGAAAGCAGTTTATAAAAACTTTTATTAAGTGATAGCCTAGTCCTCTTAAGTCCTAATTAGTCTTAATACGCATCCAGCGAAAGGATCCGAAATCCGGATCCGATATCCGAGATCCGAAATCCGGATCCAACGGACATCACTAGACTATTACTAACCAAAGAGTTACCACTCGCATGCCTGTAAGAAAACTTCCAATTCCAGAGTACCTGGATACATGAAAACTGGAAGGAGGAGACGCAATGGCTCCCTATGGAACAGTCTATTGCTTTCCACAGACTACATGAACATTGTTGCCGACAATGGATGGCTTCATTACAACGCAGGGTTGGTTCAGCAGTGGTGTAGCGAGCACGAAGATGGCTTCTGCTATCAGGTCGTTGCATATCAAATGTCGGATTGCAGAGGTCCCTCTAGAAAGGACACCTTCACACGTGCTATTCGAAATAACCCCATCGCAATCCAAACATTGTTGCCAACGATTTGGCAGCTTCTGGAGCCCTCTCCGATAGAATCCAATGCGTTTTCGACGTCTGCTTGGGTTAGAGATGTTTTCATCCAGAGAAAACTGTCCAGGCTCTGGAAAAGATGGTAGCCGGTAGGGGAGAGGTCCGAGAGTACGGAGGTTCCACCAAACCGTAACCATGAGGAACTGTCGCGGGGTTCATCAGCATCCAGCCACTGTGCTGGCCGTTTCCGATTGTCGTATAGGAGCCACTTCTCGTCGCTAGTGACAATGCGATCAAGAATCCCCGCTTCTTCATGGCGCAAAAGCACTTCCGTACACACCTCTAACGTAAGTTCATGTGGGACCCATTTGACCTGCTTTTTCACCTTGCCGATGGTCCTAAGATGTCTACTGAGAATCGACGCTGGCACAGCATGATCCCCTGCTCATGGTCGTGGTAAGACATAATCGGACATGTTCGCTATTCAATTCATAGCATGCCGTCTCAGTGCCTCGTTTTGGAGAGAAACCACGATGCGCAGAAAAAACCTTCCCATGTTGCAATTTTTTTTATTTAAACATTCCAGGCAAAAGCTTCAACTTCTATTACTTATTAGATAACTTCAACGTTGGATACCAATCAATTCTAGATTCATCTTTTGAAGATATGAACTGACATTTCTAATTTAACACCACATCAGCTACTTTAACCCGGAACCTTGGAGTTCCTCAAGGTTCTATACTATCCCTGCTACTTTTTAATCTTTTCATGTACACACTATACTCCATATGTACTATCCTTTATGCAGACGATGTCACCCTTACTTTTACTGACAAGTCATTGCCCAACCTTCAAGACTCCATTAATCCCTTGTCTCTTGGTTTGATGAAATGGAGGTGCAAAAACTTGACTAGCCTGCACAGAGCTCCGATCGCAATCCCATCGAACTTCTATGGGATGCGTTGGAGTGGCAATTGTACGCAGGACCGGAGCGCTCGAAATCTGTGACTGAACTTTCGAAGGCACTTTTGGCGGAATGGCAAAAGCGATTGGGGGAGGGGGACCAAAATTCATAAATTAATGCACCATTGACTGAAATCCGAAGCAATCAAAGGTGAGTAGCTTTCTTGTAACTCCTGTTCACGATTTCAAACAACGTCCATCAAGCAGGATTAGCTATCACAACGTTTCTTAACGGTTTATCAAACATGAACCAAATTGATTAACAGATGATGAAAGTTTATCATTACGTTTCGCTGGGTTTCATCAAATTTCATAATCTTCGGCATCAATCTCTCATGTGCAATGGGTTCGTGAGTTTCAATCATGCTGAGATCGATTAAAACGAAATCGATATCGCGAGCAATTTTTCTTTTGAAAACATGGTAACTTTTCAGAATGGGACTGGGTCTACATATAGAAATATACAATATTTTTGGAACAAGTGCGATCCGTAGTAACGAAACATGAGCTACGAAACAAAGCCAAGCTCTCTGTTTTCACTCTCTGGTCATGAGTCTTGGGTAATAAGCGGCTAAAATGAGATTCTAACAGGAGGACTTTTGTAACGGACGCGCCAGCTAATCAGGCTCCAACCATTTGCCTGGTATTACTGCTGCTAGGCGTCGTGGCATGGACGCAAGAAGTGGGGGGTATGTGTCCGATGGAATGGCAGTCCATTCCGCTTGAAGCGCTGTCCACAGAACTTCGAGAGTCATAGGTGGAAGGTCCAGCTGCCGTACATGGAGATCAAGGTGCTCCCACAGATGTTCGATTGGATTGATGTCCGGCGAATTAGCGGGCCAAGGGAGCACTCGAAAGTCAGTAGAGTGTTCCACGAACCAATCCAGAAGGAGACGTGCCTTGTGGCAGGATGGATTGTCCTGCTGGAACACACCATCACATTGGAGGAACACCGTGAGCATGTACGGGTGCACCTGGTCCGCTACGATTGAATGATAGCCACATGCATTCAAATTGCCCTCTAGACAAATCAGTGGACCTAACTACCCCCACCAGCCTGTTTCCGGCCCACAATAGCCTCCTGCAGTCTCTTTTCATGGCGTTCACGACGCACTCGCCATCGCCCGTCAATCTTATGGAGCAAAAACCTTGACTCGTCGGAGAAGGCGACCTTAGCCCACTCGTCTGTGGTCCAATGGCGGTGCTCACGTGCAAAGTCTAGGCGTCGTCGACGATGACCCCTGATCACATTCGTCTACTGTTCAGGCCCATGCGTAGCAGGGTGCGTTCGACGGTAACGTCGGATACACGTCTGTTGGCACCACTGTTGAATCTGGTGGTGGTCAGTTGGTGGACTGTGGCTCTCATGTCACCATTCACGAGTCGTCGTAGGCGCCGCTGATGACTCGTGACCCTTTACAGTGATGGCATTGGGGCGCGATTTCGGTCCCTGCTGTCCACTCTTTGTACACCTTCACTACAGCGGACCGTGAACAGTTCACCAATCATCCCTTATTGGATGTCCGTGAAATTCGGACGTTTACCTGTCTTGAGGCTCGTGCACCTGCCGTTTGATGCACCAGCTTTAAAGCTTTCTCAGCCTGTAATGCAAATTTTGCAATGTGTAATCGTTGTTGGGGCGAACCATGCCTTGAAGGCGTGCTGGTCATAATTCATTGATATGGCAGTGTATATATATACTTGTATAAATTCCATACAAAACCAAGAAAATAAAAGGTGATCATTATGCAAAGCAGTTAGGCAGAATCACTAATATGCGCAGTGTTTCCATTATTTTGTTCAACCCCTGTATACTTTTGTGTCTAACTCTGAATTTCTTTTCCAATTTTCCAATATAAAATTCTCCATACACGCAATGGGCTCTTCTCGGGTTGCCTTTTTTTCAAATATCCAATAGCTGCTGGGAGAAAAAGCTTTTTGAGATATTCGAAGAAAAAAAGTCTGGACTGCCAGAGGCACCGAACCGATCGGTGAAAACTTTGCTGCTGATTCGTTGGAAATGTAAAGCGAAGTCAGCCCTGCTTCTTATGCCATCACCGATCCATTTAGCTGATGTAATTGCGGTTGGTTTCTCTAGGCAAATACGCTTTTCGTGTTCATCGGTGTCTATAGCATTTCACTAGACTGGATACTGAGGTTGGATCTCGCTATGAGCCGCAGTATTTTTCGTATAACAAAGCTAAAAACGTATAACAAAATTTTTTAATAGACAATCGGTATATACCAAACATGGCCGCCATCTTGAAATCGGCCATCTTGAATCTGAGTCAATTTTTTTAAATGGAAAGGGGGTCGTGTGATATATCAAATAACAAGAGCATTTTCTGACAGTTTCATTCCTGTAAACAGATTTGAAGTAGCAGTTACGGTTCAAAAGTTACAACACATTTTGTTTAGAATTACAGGCTGGACTGTCCTCAATAAAGGTTTACAGTCATTTACTGACGAAGGACGCAAAACCATTGCTATGTTTGCCTCGTCAGTAGCATTTATTGGACAACCACTCCGTGCCTTGTCAACCACAGTCCCAGTTTCTCGGAATTTCTTAAATAAACACCTGACAGTGTTGTGTGAAATTGAAGGTCTTTCTGGGTGCCAGTTGTTAAATCTGCAGCTTCTCAAATTGACCTCAATTCTCTCCTCCGTGGTCAAAGCCGTCTTCAGTTATCTGCTTCAAAATGAAACAAAATGCGTTGTAACTTTTGAACTATAACTGCTACTTCAAATCTGTTTACAGGAATGAAATTGTTAGAAAATGCGCATGTTATTTGATATATCACACGACCCCCTTTCCATTAAACAAATATTGACTTAGATTCAAGATGGCGGCCATGTCCGGTGCATACTGTAAAAGACAGACCACCTCACCGAGGTAACGAAGCCTTTTCACTGAAACGCCATACCGTTTCCCGGGTGAGTCAAAAGTTGCAGTACACCCTGTTTTTTTTTCAAAAACCTTGCAAGAATTGGGAAATCTGAATATTCCAGTAAGGTTTGGGTGAAGTGGTATATCATTTACGGTACGTATTGAACATGGCCGCCATCTTGAAATCGGCCATCTTGAATCCAAGTCATTTTTTTTTAAATGGAAAGGGGGTCGTGTGATATATCAAATAACATGAGCATTTTCTGATAATTTCATTCCTCTAAACAGATTTGAAGTAGCAGTTATGGTTCAAAAGTTACAACACATTTTATTTCATTTTGTAGCAGGTAACGGAAGATGGCTTTGACCAAGGAGGAGAGAATTGAGGGCTGTCATTTTGATGTTTGGAGAATGAAGTTGCCGTGTCATAGCTACAGATTTTAACACACGACACTGTCGGATGCTTAATTAAGATATTCCGAGAAACTGGGACTGTGGTTGACAAGGCACGGAGTGGCCGTCCAATAACTGCTACTGACGAGACAACCTCAACAATGGCTTTGGCGTCCTTCCTCAAGAGCACCTAGCAGAGGATGACCCAGACAGATCATCTGATCCCACACCACTTGACTTTTATCTGTGGGGTCGTTTCAAGCAACTCGTATATGCAGAGAAAACCAGAAACCAGGCCCCAAATACAATTGAAGCTGTAACATTTGAACGGAAAGGCCTAGGAACCTGAAATTTTGTATATTCATAGTGTGGTACTAAAAAAATATTGCAAATATACAAAAAAAGTAATATAGTTCCCGGAAGAGCCCCACAGACCCCAAACAGAAGCAATCTGAAATTTCGTTTACTTATAGAAAATTACTTAAATATTTAGCGAATATACACTAAAAACTGGTATAAGGCTCTTGGGTCTCGACTGGGGCCCTGAGCCCCCAGTCACAAATCAAGATATAACTTTTGAACCGGAAATCAAGAAATCTGAATTCTTGCATATTTATGGTGTATTACTTAAATTTTAGCTCTTATACATTAAAACTTATGTTGTCCTCTAGGGCCCTGGCAGGGGCCCTAAACCCAAACAGAGCTATAATGTTTGAATGTAAAAGCTTAGAAATCTGAAAATTTTTATACTTATAGCAGTTTACATAAAAATTTAGCTAATATACACGAAAAACTGCTATGGGGCTCTTAAGTCTCCACAGGGGCCCTGAAGCTCAGATCACAAATAGGCCTAAGAACTTGATGTTATATATAAGGCCTTAGAACTAGGAGACTGGTATAGACCTCGTGGCCTATAAAAATTAAAAATTCTATAAGTCTCTTGGCAGGGGAGTTGCTGCCTCAATCTCAAATCAAGCTATAAATTTAAAACCAGAAGTCCAGAAACCTGAAATGTTTTATATTTATAAAGTGTTGCTTAAAATTTTAGCTAATACACACAAAAATTGATATAGTCCTCTGAGGCCTCGGCCGCGAGGCTCCAAATACAAAACAAACTAACTTTTGTACGAAAAGACCTAAGAATCTGAAATTTTGTATTTGTGCCCCTCCACTTATTAAAGTCACAAGCCGCTACTGATCGTAACATTTTGATGCTAAAACCCTTTTATCGTTGGATAACGATGCTTTAACTAATTTTTTAACTTATTGTTGACAATAGGAAAGAAAATTTCACAGCATTCGAACCAGGAAGCCGAACTGTTTCAGCGTTGGATCTAAGATTTACAAGCAACACAAGTTTACAAGTGCAATGAAACCTGCGTCCATGGCAATGTGCGAGTCAGTACGTGCAAGAAAAGTAATTGTAACTATAAGGACAGTTGAGAACTCCTTCGTTATGAAACTGTCTGTCAATATCCAAACTGTAATCCTCTTAGCTTTGAACAGACGAATTGCAACTGTGTTTAAATCAGGAAGATCATTGGGATCGGTAATGTGGGACCTGTTAAGTACAACCCTAGCGTCAATTCTTCCGACACCAAATAATTTGGCTAAAAACACAGTGAAAAGTGCATACAGAGGATTGCAGGCTTATGAAAATAGATTTACTCAGTAGATGTAAAATTGCGTTGTCAACAGGTTTCAAAGAACTTCCTACACAAGGGGTCACCAGCATATAGAACTTTCCTGAAGGCTGTAGAAACGCCCAGAATGCTTTGCATCAGGCTTTAAAAGCACCGCCCACGCGACAGAGCACAGTATTCGTGTTGTTTTGAACCATGGGACGTGGTAAGCCAGTAGAAACGTGTATACAGCAGTTCCAGAATAACAAATCCCAGCGAGCTATTGCCCATGAATTATCAGTTCCACTCTCTCTCTACTCTTAATGGGATCATCAAGCGTTTCGGAGAAATCGGGAAAACAGAACCAGGGACTGCACCAGGCAAGCAGCGATTATTGAATGTTAGGGACCTACGAGTATTTCGACGTTACATTGTGAAAAACAGGCATGCTCCCATAAGTGAAATGACTGTTTGGGCTCGAGAATAGTTTCATCTACCCATATCCGAAAGCACAGTCTGTCGTTACAACTATTACTTATACGCTACAAAGAGGAAGCCATTTATGAGCACAGTAGCTAAACGTCGCCGGGTAGCATGGGCCAGAACCCATCTAAAGTGGACCCTTGCTCAGTGGAATAGTGTTCTGTGGTCCGACGAGTTGACCTTTGCATGATGTATGGCAACAACGGTCGCAAAGTGCTAAGGACCAAGCACGAAAGTAATCATCCCGACTGTTACCAGAGGAAAGTTCAGAAGCCTGCAGCGCTGATGGTGTGGGGCTGTATGAGTGCAGCCGGGACAGGATCGCTTCACTTTTGCGAGTACACTATTAACTCTGCTTCCTATATAAACATTCTTTCAGAGCATCTGCGTCCATCCCGCCAAAAGTTGTTCAATAGAAGACCAAGCATCTTTCAGCAGGACAACGCGAAGCCTCATGCTGCTCGGAACACCAAGGGTTGGCTACAACAGCAGCGTTTCAGGGTATGTAAAAATCAGTCACAGACCCTTCTCCTTTAAGAGGTGAAGCACTTAGGCACATGAAGTCCCAGTTTGTTTACATCGACGTATACAAAATTAAAAATTAATTCTACTCCATTATTTTGCATATTCAGACAGGAAACCAGACGTCCAACCGCGCACTCAACTGGAAACATGCGAGTTATCGGTGACTGCAGACGACACGAGCAACAAACACGCGTTATTGCCTCTTTAAAGCCTCCATTCCCCTTTCGAACATGGAGATTAAATCCTCACGGCGGTGAGCTCTCATTCATGCTTAACCCATTAATTCGAATCCCCCGTGTCGTCGACTAGCAAAGGAATCGGGAATCCCATCGATCGATAAGAGAGAGCGAGCTACCTATCCGTGCTGGCGGTGCAGGTAGCGTGCGAGACTAGGCAATCGATAAGGAAAGAGAAGTGGACGCGTTGCCGCCAACCCATGCGGTTCTCCGCTCTTTCGAGAAAGATACAATTAGGATTGATATCGGGGATGTTAAAGGTGGAATAAAAGGGTGAGGGGAAGCCATTAGGGAGACTATACGTGACCCCAGATGGCAAAAAACACGGGAGTGTGGCACATCCAACCACAGATCGAAGCCGGAAATGGGGCCTTTTCTCACTTCTTTATGCCCTATTCGGATAGGCCCTACAAGATCGATATTAGGAAAGTCTGACAATGCCGAAAACAGACTTCTTCAGATTCGATAAAACTTCTTTACACAGATCATCAGTTTCCTCCTTAATACTCTTTTCAAAGTTACACCCCCCTGAGCTTCATCTTGATTATGAGGAATAAAAGATCTTGAAAGATACAGCATATCATTACTCCAAGAATGTCGAAGACGTACACTGAGTGGCCAGTTTATTAGAACCCCCCCCCCCCCAATACTGTATTGCGTCACCCCCAGCAGCTATAACAGCACGAATTCGCCTTGGCATGGATTCAATTGACCGCTGGAAGCATTGTTCCGTGAGGTTTGTCTATGTGGATGCAACAGCTGCTCCCGGTTGATGCCTCGAATAACCTGTTCCAGCTTATCCCACAGATGTTCCATTGGGTTCAAATCCGGGAACTGTGGTGGCCAGACGAGTAAGTTGAATTCATTATTGTGCTCTTGGAACCATTCCATGACGATATGAGCCTTGTTTTGCTGAAAGTATCCTGCGTGATATGATACCATTGGAAGTTTCAATTCTAACACATGGCATGTAATATATCAAACGACTCGTAACAACATGTAATGAGTGAATATCATGAGAAAATAATAATAATTGTTATTGGTTTAGTAGCACGTGCCCTAATGGTGCCCTATGAAACCATAAGGTACCATTGGAACTTTCAATGCTAAGATATGGCATGTAATATATCAAACGACTCGTAACAAGGTGCCATGAGTGAATATCACGAGAAAATAATGATAATGGTTATTGGTTTACTAGCACGTGCCCTATGGTGCCTTATGAAACCATATGGTACCATTGGAAATTTCAATGCTAAGATATGGCATGTAATAGATCAAACGACTCGTAATAACGTGCCATGAGTGAATATCACGTGTAAATATTGATAATAGTTATTGGTTTAGTAGCACGTGCCCTAATGGTGCCCTATGGTAGATAGCTCTGATCATTAAGGAGTATGCCAAGAAAACAATCCCCAGACAGAGACTCCACCAGCTTGAACAGTGGAAACCAGACAGGAGAGATCCATCGCTTCGTGCAGTTTGCTCCAAAGTCTGTGTCGGCCATCTTCATGGTGGTGCAATAGGAAACGGGATTCATCCGACCAGCAGACCTTCTTCCAGTCGCCGACAGTCTAGTGTTAGTGATCACAGGCAAATTGGAGATCAAAGGTACCCGGACTGACCGTAGGCTGTTGTAGGGCATTCAGAGATGTTATTCTGCGGTCCAGTGTTGTACTCCACGATTAGTTGACAAGTCGTGATGTGACATCCTACGCTCATCCCTTAGATCGACGAGTCATTTGCGACCACAGACTTTCTCTGGCTGGTTGTTTTTTGGTTGTTTAAGTTCAAAGTCCTGGTAAACCTTAGAAATGGTTTTTCGGGAAGTGCGGTTTCGGAAATACTCAAAGTGAAACCACTTGCAGTTGATATGCGTGTTCTCGCTTTATATTGGCCCCGACTGTCACGTGACCAACTGATACCTAGTAACTGCATAGTCATGGGTGTTCCTGGTCTTCCTTCACTCATGCCCAGACAGAAACGACTTTGGTCACTGAAATTCGCCGACTCTTGGAACGAATGCAGACGCCATCTGACCGATTTGTGGTGTAAGTGGCAATCTCGCCAAAAGAACCTGCGACCAACAGTCCTGCTTCCAGGAGACTATGGCGGTTAGTCCGAGCTGACAGATGCAGTGTGATAGCGGCTTTGATTTGAGTGGATAGGACTGTTCGGTCTGCAAGAGCGTCCCAGATCCGAAAGTCAGCGCTGTAGGAACCAGGTCTTCAACAGCCATGGCCTACAGACCCCTCGCGTCCAGATCTGCGCAGTTTAGCAGAAGAACTGGGTTGATTTTGTGGATGTACACTGAGTTAGCAAAACTCATGGGATAGTTACTTAATATCTGGTCGGGCCACTTCTGGCCCTGTGGAGTGCAGCAATACGGCGTGGTAGTGAGACTGCAAGTCCCTGGTACACTTCTGGAGGCAGTTGACACCAGATAGTCTGCAGAGCCCAAGATAGTTGCGGATGATCCAGTGCCCGGAGCCTGACTTCAACAGCATCCCAGATA
>JAHWFO010072155.1:0-30241 GCA_023313115.1 Rhysida immarginata
ACATCAGGAAGAGATGAGGAGTAGATGATACATTAACTCTTCATCTAGTTCGGATCAAATATAATGACTGCAAACAATACGTTTGGCTCGTAGAACTCCGGGTTAAGGAGACTCGGCCGGTTTTATTTATAAAACAAGCTCGGACAGTATGATGCATGCTCTTATACATAAATTTTATGGTCATTTCCATCTGCACAAGAATTCTACATTATAGTAGAAAAGATGCATCATCATCATCGTCGTCGTCTTATAACTTGTTTTTTATTAGTCATTTATTAATTATTTTTTTTTCATTTTAAACATCTTAATATTAAGAGTGGCAAGGAGACGAAGGCTCCTATTGTTACCTATTTTTTATTACTGGATAAAGGGGCAGAGGGGAAGAGAAAGGAGGGGAAGGAAGAGAGAAAGAAGAGAGAGAGAGAGTTAAATTAAATTTCATGTGCCGGATTGAATTTTAAGAGAATTGAACCAATTTGATGATTCGTAGGCATCGACTTACCGTCGCCACTAAAACACAAAACCCCAGAAATTTCATTTTTGTGTCGAGAAACGAAACGATCAGCCAGGCACAAAGAGACAAACGTACAAGAATGGGAAAAAAATGCTTTGCTACTCAAGAGTGAAGGGCAAAGGTACGGAAACAGTTAAGAAAATGAGAGCTGATCATCTAATTTAGGAATCCCAATAGAATTACTCCATGACTACGACTACTACCTTTCTTTAATAAGCGCTCGATGTCGTCGACGAAACATCAAAGACTCAACGTGACCCCCGGAAACGAACCGAGGGCGACCTCCGCAAACGACCCGGAAGAGAAGAAGCCGGTCGGACCATAGCAGCAGACACCTTCAACGTTCTAGTAAATAAAAAAATAAAATAAATAATAATAAATTGTTCTATAGATTTAATAAATTGAACGTGTAGAAAATAGGGTGGATATCAACGTTACGATGACTTTATCTTTACGATTGCCGTCAAACAACTTTATTGTTTATGCTTTTAAAGAGCGAGCGAAACCAAGAGTTAACCCCTCTCCCCACCCTCTTTTGTGCTCTCCCTCCCTCCCTCCGTACTCCAACAGAAGTCGACGTTTTTGGCACCCAGAAGAAAAAAAAAGAAAGATAAAAAACTATCAAGAAGGAGCGAAAAACTCTCCATTCAGATCGAGTCGCCCGTTTGGGGGGGGGCAACAAAGCTCGATTCAATGAACGTCTCCTAAGCACGGAATATTGGTCTGTGTCTATTTTAATGAAATCAAAATAAAAAAAATAAAAAAAAGATGCGCGTAACTCGATATGATTTAACATCACGAGACACGTGAAAACGGGGGATGAAAAAGCGCCATGTGAGCGATTGGATGGCAGCGAAAACCGAGCAAATGCTACGTCCGGGAAACTGGACCTCGGACGGTTCAGGATTATTATTATTATAACCAAAATATTCTCTCCGTATTTATAAAAAAAAAAGGACTCTCCTCCTATCGGATTACGATTGCACTGGAGAATCCGGATACATGACAGATAGAAATGACGAGAATCGAGGGGAAAAAAAAAAAAAAGACTCACTTGATCTGTACAGTGATTGCCTCGGACGATCATTGACCTCCTAATTACTGGGAAATCATTTTTCTTTGACCCATTCAGTTTGGGAAAATGGGACATTTAAAATTCCTAATTGTTTCACAGACAAGCAGAGATGAATGTCAGATTCCTCTCTTTCGGGAGTATTTATTCTTTAAAAAAAAAAGAACTAATTAAAATAGATAGAGCGAAGGCCCAACTCTATAAGCAAGAGCTCATAAGGGCATGGCGATTGTTCCACTGAGAGCGCTGGGGGGCGCTACGCCCAGTACGTAAAACGTTTCCACTCCAATTCTCGACTGTGATTAAACGGTCCTTGTCGAGGAGGATGTCACGTGACTTTCGACGGCTGGCCGAGAACGAGGCGAACGGTTCCGATTGGCTCGCCAACAGTGGACTGATTGGACTCGAGTCAAACGCTCACGTTTCATCGAGGACGCACGGTAGAGCTCGCTCGTGGAATATGGCTGGGTGCTGCTGGTTTTCCTACCTCGTCGTGGCCATGCTCTTCTTCCTTCCCCTGCTATGTCTCGTGAATCGCACGGTCCGCTTCCATGCCAAAATATGCCTCCACTACATGAACATGGTCCTGGCTTCGCTGCTGCCTATTCCCTTGGCCGTCTTCACGCCCTGGGATCCCACCAACACCAAGTGAGTCGTACGGGTTCGAACGTGGGCAACCGTATCTGAATCTCGGCGTAATTCAACAAGTAGTCAGTCATTCATTGATTTAAAGCTTAAAGAGGAGGAGGAGGGGGAGGGGGGGAGAGGAATAAGTAGCTCAAACGAGCGTTCATTATACCTAAATAAGTGGTTAAACTAGAATGATAACTCACTCACTCACTCATTCCAATACATAACTAACTCCCGTCTTGCTTTTTAATCACCTTGTAGCTACGCAGGCTTCATACTTCGTCACTTGTCCAAGCTGTTCTTTGACATATCGTGGACGATGAAAGGTGTCGAGCACTTGGCTTCCAAAGAGTCGGCGATTGTGGTATGCAATCATCAAAGTTCCTTAGACGTAATAGGTAAGTAAAGCATAGTACGTAGTAGTAATAGTAGTGATCGCCTAAACAAACGCATGACTATTTTTCCCATCTATGTTTACTCTTCTTTACAAGTTACTTTGTTTTTGTTTTTGTTTTGAAATTCCCTTTTTAAAAGTTTTTTCCCAACGTGAACGGTCGAGAAAGGGCAAAAAAAATCTGCCGAGGTGTTTAGCCCAGGTTGGATGGATCTGAACGAGTCGATCGCACTTATTGCCCAACCTTTCTCCTCCTGTTCTCGGTGGATTACATAAGTGTGTGCCTCGCTCTAGTCCGTCCCAAATGTTGTTGCTCTTCTTCGCCTAGCAGCATAGCAAAACAAAATGAAGTTGCATTTGCCGAATTTTTGATGGTCAGCAGTAAAGCATTTTATTTTTATCGCAGATGCCAAGTTCACTTTGAAGAGGTCTTTTTTAGTGGTACATGTAGTGCTGTTTCACACAAGAGCTTTGTCTACTTAAAATAAACGACCGAACAGATTATGCCTTTAAATGATAACGTAGAAAAAGGTTCGTCTAATGTATGCAATGGACGGGTGAATTGTGTAAGGAGCCCAGTGCTTGTTTGTTTTACTCTCAGAATAGTTATCATTGGGCAGATAAGAAGATAAAAGGAAATGTTAATATGCACGCGAAAGGAGTGACACCTGATTATCAAAACCTTACCACAAAGGTTGATCTGCTTATCAAATCATTACAAAACTGATCGAGATAAGTAAATAGAATTTAATGGCTCGTTGCAATTTCTATTAAAACACGTAAGACATTCACTTTCTATTAAAGCTCGTGCAGAAATACAACTGTCGATTCGGTTGACCGACAAGAAGGAAACGTTACGTTAAGAATAACGAGTGCCTTGCCACGTTGCTTTGCTTTTGGGGCACGGTTTGGAATCTAAAGCCCCACGTAAACGTACCACCTCGTAAGGTCTCGTATCTGTGGCTTCTGGGAATGTATATCCTGTTTTTGCCCCTGCTTTATGTCGAGAGAAAATAAAATCACTTTTCTTTTGTCTTTCCTTATGTAAAAGCCATGATGGAATTGTGGCCCAGTTTGTATCGGTGCGTCCCTGCAGTGAAGAAAGAACTTTTGTTTGCCGGCCCGTTTGGCCTCCTCGCTTGGCTGAGTGGAAGTCTCTTCCTCAATCGATCCAGATCTGCTGAATCCAAGCAAACGTTGAATAAGGCCATCCACAAACTGGCACATAATAAAGTAAGTTCTCTTGCTTTTGTAGAGTAGAATCTAACGTGTTACCTACAAGCACAGATTCTTCCCTATTATAAATCGTTTTGGTGTAACTGGTTTTTTGTAATGATAAACGATTCAAAATTAACTTACTACATCTTTGGCTTCCTACATTTTATATCTTACATTTGCAGAGTTTTGTTTGTTTTGGCCAGAATTAAACTATCTGGTATTTTTTTTTTTTTTTTTATGATTTTAGACAAAATTGTGGGTGTTTCCTGAAGGTACTCGCAACGATAAAGGCTCGTTACTTCCATTTAAAAAGGGTGCTTTCCACTTAGCCATCCAGGCAGAGGTAAGTTCACCTGCGACGATTTTTTTTTTTCTGATCCAATACAGAGAGGAAAAGATAAAGAATGCAATGTTGTATTTTACAGATTTAAGGAAGTACTGCCTCTAATTTTATATTTAAACCGTAAACATAAGTTCACCATAGATCTTAAAATTAATAAAAAAAAAATGATCTCAAATGTTTAATATCTGCATATTTCTTAGGATTGAAATTGATGATGATATTCTAAGATGAAATTATAGACAATGGTAATTTTTTATTATTATTATTATAATAAATAATCCAACCTTCATGTCTTCAGAAAATGAAACCCATTAGAGTTTTGAATTGAACTGAAATTGATGGCACTTGTAAATGCCATTGAGGAAATTGTGTTAACTCATTGGACATAAATAATTATAAAGTATAAAAATTAGTTTGCTTAAGGCAACTCATTGGAATATCAAATCGGTGTGCAAGTGTGTGAAATTATTTTACTTTTTCCATCCCAGGGTGTAACGTGAAAGCATTTTCTGTGTATTGCAAATTTGACAGATAGCATTTCTGTATGATATGTAGCATTAAAATGTATTGGAATGAAAAATGTAATTAAACAATACTAAATTTGCTTCATTTATTGGCACCACTAGTTCCCTAGCCAGTAGAGGATGAAAATGTTTTTCATCAGGATTTTTTAAGATAATTTTAGGGGTAAAATTTAAGTCATTTTAAGGAGACCATTGGCCTTTGATTTTTTGAAATTATCAATATTTGCAAAAATCTAAAGATCATTTGGAACCCTAAAAGTGTGCAGTTCCATGCCTCATAAAAAAAAACAAACAAACAAAAAAAAAAAAAACAAGTTGAGAACACTAATAAAAATGACCACACAAATTATAGAAGTTGTTGAATAACAAATTAAATGTTCCACTGTCCCAGCTGCTCAGCAGCTTCTGAGAAAGTGCAGTGATAGTGTGCCATTGGATCCAAGGTGAGCCTGCCCAAATCAACGCGTGCGATAAAAAAAAATTATTTGGTACTACAGTAAACTCCGTGTAATTCGAATTATACGATATTGGTTAGACTAACCTAAAAACTGTGTTTTGAATTATGGGTAATGAGTAATCATATGTACATCTATTGAAAAGAAACTTTTGAACTCTCCTGTTTATTTGAAATACATGTAATTGGTAACTGATTTTTGAACAAGAATGCTGGAATATTTTTTCATCGGTTCATTGTTCAGTCTCTCACAGAATTCGTCGATCTCATCTGATGACGAAGCTAACCCAAATGCTCGAATGGTTCGGAGAGCATCGAACGCTTTACCTAGTGATGGACGTTGTTCTCTTGATTCGTCATCATCATCATCATCGTCGTCAATAATTTCCAAGTTGGGATTGTTCACAACCCCTAATTTATCTGCTTATATGTACTTAAAGCACCAATGGAAAGCTAGCGCCAAATCTCGAAAGCGGATTGGCTACTGTATCTAGTCAGGCTTCTGGATAATCGGCCAATTATATTTTTACAGTAAACTCCGCATGTAGTAGCACAGTGCTTGTTCAGATCAATCTGGAAATTAGTCACAAGGGACGTCCACTTGTCAATGAAATGTCTTTTACAATTGTAATTAAATAGGTGTGGGGTTTGGGATTTCTTGATATATTCAGGAAAGGAGTTATACGTGCTTGCGGCTCCATAAGTGATTGATCGTTTGCCCCTAGTAGTTTTAACGGTATTTATGTGAAGATGGTTACATAATACACATGGTCATCACTGTTTGCATTGAGTGCAGTCTCTGTTTTTAGAGCTTAGGTGAGGATTTTATGTATCAGTTTGCAGTCTTCAATGTCTAGAAGGTCCTGTAAGTGGGTTATATGCATGCTTTTTTTAGGTTTTTCATTGTCTAAATGGTGAGTATGTGGGAAAAGTGACTTCTTGGCTCGTTTAATGATGTCATCCATAAGCTGTAAATTGTGCTTGGTTGTCTTGATAACTATAAAAAAACCTTGGGTCTCTGTCCAGTCGGCTACGTCTGATCTCTGAAAAGCCTTTACAATACATTTAGCTGGCTAATCATAAACAGTGCTCTCCACAATCAACAACTTTGCTAGCATTGATGATCAAATTAACAATTGCATAAGATAATACATGGTTGCACTCTATTCATATTAAATAACTTACAAATAAATGAAAGACTAGTGAAACCAACAATTGAAACGTGCATTGGTCATCAATAAGACGCTGTTGGGTAAAATTGCAGTGCTGTAGGTAATCAAGAAGTGGGCAAAATATTGATTACAAAATTTACACACAAACTAGTGAAATTCAATAAAAGTGTGTAAAATGCAAAAACACCTTGTTAGGTTAGCTGGTTGGGCTTAGAAAACAGCCAGTTGGTATATCTGTATAAAAGGGCGGGGAAGAACTCTGCCTGGATGTTTCCCTTATTTTGGCAGAGTCATCTAATATACTAATTCTCTTATCCGTCAGTCCGTCCATCCGAGGACAATAAAGAGCGTTACAACAATCCGTCTGAAGCCAGGGATTGTTGTGGCAAGACAATACTCCGTCATTGTTATTTAATTAAATAAATAAACTGAAAAAAAAATAATTCTCTTGGTCTGTCTAAAGCCAGGGATTGTTGTGTGATAAGAAACTCTTAAGGGCAGTTTCTTTTGAAAGGGAATAGGTAGCTAGTTGAAATTTTCACAGAGATGTGTTATTATGGTGGATGGCGGATTGTCTAACAAATAATAAAAAATGTAAAAAGTTTATTTGTTCTATCGTAAAAACGGTTATACATACAAGCCTCAAACTTGGCATGAATGTAGTTCAAAGTATTACAACAAATAATGAAAACCTGGCCAAGTGTGATTTGGACTTACGCAACTCTAAACATAAAATCTTTTTTCAGGTGATCTGTTAATTTTATATTTGAAAACTTTTTTGTTCAAAGCGCTTATTTTATAAATTTAGACACTTAAACTATTATAGATTATGTCTATAAAAGCCGAAATCGAAAACAGTCCCACACCCTCCAGACCCTGGCATATTTTTGTAAATATTTTATGTGATAATACAGAACCCTCGATGCGCGAGTCCGACTCGCACTAGCCCAATTTATTTCTATGTGCAGATGAACAGTAGCCTATATTGTTGCAGAATATTAACTTTTGAACACCACTGATGCTCCACTTTCATTTCTTTACCCTTCAACCTGTACGGTTAACACCCGTCACGCGACTGGTGGAATTTCTAGTTTCAAGCTATTTTCATCTGGGTTTTAAAATGTGAGCATACAGTACTGGAATAATAAAAATGCATCTATATACAAGGTGAGCCATTTATCTTGAGACAACTGAATATATCTGAAACTAAGCATTGTATGAAAAAATGTCCAAAATCAAAAGTGAATTATTTCGCGGGGGAAATTCATTGTTAAAAAATTGCCCCCCTCTCCTTGTGAGGGGGTAACTTTGAAATCTTAAGTAGGAACCCCTATTTTTAATTGTATATTCAGACAGCACACAATATTCGAGAAATGTTTTATTCTCACAAGAGGGGGGGGGGGGGTAATTTTTTAACTAATGAATTTCCCCCCGAAATAATTCACTTTTGATTTTGGACATTTTTTTCGTACAATGCTTAGTTTCCGAGATATTCTGTTGTCTCAAGATAAATGCCTCACCCTGTATATAAAATCGATTGTCTGTTGATTTGCGTTGCTCCTAGCATTCAGATTGCCTAAATTCAACAATGATTAAAATAATTATAATTTCACTCACCAGATGCCAGTAGAAGTGCTGTTTCATAGCAGCGTTTGTATGCAGCCTTAAATTTCTGGAAAAGCCTGGAATTTTATTAAACTGTTTTCAAGGCCTGGAAAAGCTGGAAAAACAGCATACAATTAGCCTTTTCCACTGGAATTTCTTTTACATACACTGGAAAATATTCAAAACAATGTCTACCCTAACTTTGTGGGATTTGTCATCAAAAGTATGTAGGAAAGTCGAATTTTATTGGCTGACTTGAGCCTTACAACTTGCATTTCCCAGAGTATACACGAAATGTAATTCTAAAAAACAAGTTAAAGCACCTTATAATAGCATCCTGACAAAACTGTATATAAATTGCTCCATTTTTAAAGAAACTGCAAACAAAAATTACTCCCATAATTCTCGACTTGGAAGAGATGAAAGTCTGGAATTTTAAATTGAGCAAAGAGTACAAACCCTGCTTATAGCAAACGTTTCTGCATTTATCATTTTCAGTTATTTTTCTCATAATAATAAACCAATAGACAGTTTGCCATTTTTCATACAAAAATCAAAAAAATGCAAAAATGAAAAATAAAGAAGACATTTAAAATTTTTGTTTAACGTGGATTTTTCGTTTTCATCTCCACAGTTTTGTAACTGAATTTTCCAAGATTTTTATAGTGAATTTCGTATGGAATTTTTGTATAATGAAACGAGTGCGCATTTATCTACGTATTAGCTCATTTGTGTTTGAGATGATTCGTAATGGATGCCGAACTCTTTAGCTCTATCGAAGAACAGCTTTAGCGTACAACGCAGTTTGATAGCACAATAACCCTATTAATTAAACAGGAATTACCTATTGCAGTAGTTTAAGCAAAATGTTGATAAAATATCTATTCTAAAATGTCCCTAACTAACTTTCAAAATTAATCGCACCTCTACTAGCCAGGCCATTGCAGACACTGGATAGCTAAGCTGTCTCTAAGTGTTCTAAAGACTACAAGGTACTCAAGATGGAACCCAATTGGTAGAGGCAATCAATAACTTCTTCGGTTTTTCCCATTAATAAGCTTTTCCTTCTTGGCCAGCCCCAATCTTTCGGAGATGAATCATGTCAAATACACGCACGAGGCAGTCAAATCATTAACTATACCATTTCCAGTTTAAGTTTGCAGCATTGAATCTGTTAGTGTTGTGAACCAGTTCTTTATCCACTTCACTTGATTAGCTCGTTCCTAATTGGCCTTAATATCACATGAGACTAAATGGCTAATGAATCACAGCTTGCTTCAGTTGCCAGTTGCCAACTGGAAGGTGTAAGATGGATTTCAACTTATGCATTCTTTTTTGGAAAGTGCACAAAATAAAATCCTGACATTGAAGACTGCTGCAAGTGCTGGTGGAAGGTTTTCCCTAATATTCGCCATACATATGGTAATATTTTTAGAATAAAAAAAGATAAAAAACAATCAACAATACCAGCGCCCTTTTGAAGGGGTGCGCTGCTGGCTGAATACGCGAAAAGCAGCGCAATAACGCATAATGTTTTATTTGTTTTTAATTATTGTCCACCCGGCTATTTTATCTTTCCACCCATCTGATAAACTCTGAACATACAATATAAAACAATTTTTTATAAACAATTTTACCTTTATAGATTCACTGGAAAGGAGGAGGGGGGAGAATAAACTTGAAATATTGTTGTCCCTCTGGTAATATTCCATTTGATTTTATTATTTTTTTTTTTTTTTTTTAATTTATTAACTTTTAAATGGAGCCAACGAAATGATTAATCCTGTTAATTTCTTGAATTTGCCCGGATTGGTTTTTATCACCATTCAATGCTGCGCGCGACACTGAAATTTTCGCTAAGTTAGGAGAAGGGTGGTAGCATGCTCACATAGGCACTGCAAGGTTTCAGGATGACCCCCCGCCCCCCCCAAACTTTTGAATTATGTGTTAGTTAAACTGGATAATGGTATAGTTGAGGCCTTAAAGGAGGAGTGGTGTGAAAGGGCCAAAATTTTTGCAAACTGCAATGGCTCCTGCAATAGATATTAGACATAAAGTAGTAAATAAAAGGTGGTGTCCAGTTTGAAATAATCATTTAGTGTGTATTTGTATGTTAAAGGGAGATCATTAGCTCATTTAGCAATTTAACTTTGCATTTTATATATATATCTATACTTGTTGCGTACATTTAATCTTGTTTGTTCAGTTTTTTTTTTTTTTTTAAATAACCTTTATTGCAGTTGCCAATTTTGCCAATTGTTATTTCTCCTTACTCTGGTTTTTATGACAAGAGCAAGAAAAAGTTTGATAATGGAGGTAAAATATAAGATTTTTTTTTCTTTAATCTCTGCTAATATATAGAAATGAAATTATTAATTCTTATAAACTTCATAGGAAAAGTTGTGATACAAATTTTGCCACCGATTTCAACCAAAGGAATGACGGCAGATGATGTCGGAACGTTGAGCGAGAATGTCCGAACGATCATGCAGAATACTTATAATGAAATGCAAGGCAAAGCCTCTACTCCGTCGAATGATGCCCATGCAAATACTCACAATCACAAATGATGGTGGTGACATGTTTTTGTTGTTGTAGTTTCTATAATCCAAGTGAAATGCAGAATTGTATTCTTACAGAATAGCAAGAAAATCAAGTGTGCTCCTTAAGAGGAGGTTTCTGCTATAAACATTGAAAGCTTCCTGACTGGTAAAACCACTTCCCATGTTTGTTATTGGCTAAAATTTAGTTTTTCATTCATCGTCTTCCTTTAGTGTTTGTAACAAAAAAGTTAAGAATTAAGTATTTTCATCATAAGGTAAACATTTAAATTTTACAACTCCTAAGGTTCACAATTGACTTCCAGAGATCATTGAGTAACTTCTTTTCTTGCATTCCATTTAGAAACATTAAATGGAATTGAGATTTGATAATGTGCCAAGTGCATTTGGAGAGGGAAAGAAAATAGCAAATATATATAGAGATACCCCCCCCCCCCCCCCATAAGGTTTATCAATATTGTCATAATTTTATGCCCTCAGCGTGTTACCCTTAATTTTTCCCATCTAATCCACATTTCTACATAACTGATTATCAGTTGGTATTTTGTTTGTTAGTTTTGTTTTTTTAACTTTGCAAATTCTGTGGCCAAGATTATTGCCTCGAAAGTGAACTTTTTTTTTTATCATGATCTAAATAAGAACTAATTTTGTATACTTTTTTTTTTTTTTAATAATTGATCTTGAGATGTTTGTATATTTAATGATAGTGTGATTAGAGGAAGTCTACTTAAATGTTTGACATAAACCAACTTCGTAAATGCTTTATTTTGTTTTGTTTTTTTTGTAACAAATCCTGGACTTTTCGATACATTTTACAGAAGTGAATTTTTATTTTATTCTTTTGTAAACGTGTTATATGGATTTATATAAAAAAGTAGTATAGCTTAAAAAAAAACAAAAAAAAAAAACTAAATAAAAATAAATTAAAAAAAAATTCCTGTTTAACTGAAATCAACTCTTATTGCCAATGAATTGTTTGTATGACCAAATAATGTATGAAATGTTAAGTATTCATTTGTTATATTTTTAAACGAAAATAAAACTGTAATATGTTAATGTTCCTGCTTTTTTTCTTCCTCCAATACAACAACAGTGAGTCCTTGACCTAAGATGTTTCAAACTTGTTTTGTACTTGCAACACTAACTGGTTGCGGGAAAGTGCCGTAAGTCGAAGCCTACCGATGTCCCATTATGCAATTTATTATAAGTTATTTGTAAAACTATTTTATTCCCACCAAAAACTCACAGAGAAGCTGAGAGATAATGATTGTACATAATGCCACCATTTGGGAGGAATATATAACAAGTCTCCAGGTTTTAATATTGCTTCTATAAATGGAACACTATGGAAATGTGGAAACTTTACACAGTCAACATTGTCCAGCTCAACCTACCAGAAAACAAAGAAATGAAAATGGCCACAACTACAAATTAGTATTAAATATGTTCAACATCCATTAAAAAAAAAAAAAAAAAAAAAATCAGCTGAATAGAAACTGTGACAAAAACCCATTTAAGTTTTTGAATTGAATGGGATGGTTTTTGCCAAAGCAATTTTATTTCTGAAATTTAACTTGGAAGTATTGAGAGAATTTTATTTTTTACCTGACTTGTATTGGACAACAATGAATTTTCATGGGGATGCAACTCCTCAGAATATTTTGGATGATAAAGACGAATGTATTTCGTTCCCATAACCTAAAATTTATTTATATGCAAGTGAAAACTCCATAATGTTTTAAACATTTTAGTTAAAAATAAACATCAAGTGAAAAGCACCTCCTTATAAACTAATAAAAATTGAAATACAACAAAATAAAAGTTAGTGGTAATAAAATAGGTTATTTGCTCTGATGACATTCTATTGATTTGTTGGAGCATGGAAATGAAATTTTAAGTCCAAATTTACTGAAAATAATTTGTATGAGTTATAAGGAAGTATTTTTCAATTAATCTTATTTAAAATACGAGGGTTGGGGCATAAGTCATGGCAATGGGAATTCAAGCATGGGTGGAAAATGTGAAATATACAGATGAAAGGACAAGGAATGGACGAAATGTACGGACATTTAACAACACGCCAACACTTGGCTTCTCATGTTTATTAAGGTAGTTGACAACATTACAGGTTTCATGTTCTGGAATCGTGAAGCCTGTAATGTTTCATGCTTCTGGAAAATTTATTCTGGAACATGATTACAGATTTAATTTTCCAGAATAAGTAACAGAAATCAAAATAGAGAACTGCTGTTTTGATATACGAGCGTTGTTCAACTCTGGTTACATCCACCTTGCACGACGGTTGACTGAGAACTGATTTAACATTGCTCTCTGCGCAACATCAGGAACTCACGGAGCCATCTAATGTTGTGGAAACATACTAGCAGTCACAGCTTCCTTGAGACATGTGACATTTTATGATACCATCCCTTAGCTCTGAGAAAAAAAAATAGTTGCCATGACTTATGCCCCAACCCTCGTATATTTCCATTAACTTTAAATATGTTGTGCTTTGGATTTTGATGCAAAAATATCAAAAAGTTAGACTACCTGAGCCAAAAAATTGTTCTTTGGATCAAAATGCAAGGGAGAAATGGTGTTTGCAGGACCAAACCATGCATTTATGTCTACATCATCTGAGTCTCCTGCACAACAGTAAGAAGGGATGTGGATGTCTTCTTTAAGTTCAGGGATCTATGCATTGTTCAGAGGAAAATTTACACAGTGCATGCTTATTCAAAGAATAAAAATTACAATAATTTCTACTTGAAATCGTGTAATAAGCAGTTTATGGCAGGAAAAATCTTTCACTTCAGTGAAAGTAAGAAACACATTTATATCCTGATGCACAGGATGATCTAAATTTAAACTTTTAAAATTATGAAAAAATCTTTTCAAATTAAAGAATTAGGAATTGGCAGCTAAATTGGCTTCAAAGCTGAAAAAGGGGAAGAGAAGCTTAAAGACTAAATTATTTTTTTTTTAGGAAAAAATTAAAAGAAATGCAATGACAGAGTGATGTTGCTATGCTGAAGAGAAAAAAATTTTAATGTTAAAAGAAAATTTCATTTTCATTTTAACTTGCAATTTTTCAAATGGTAATTTTAACAAAACAAAACTTTTGTTTTTATTTACCTGGTCAAATAAAGGATGCTGTGCTAGATAGCCAATTTCATTCTCCTTAAATTTTATAAAAGAAAAAAAAATTGTATCCCAATATTATTTCTTGCAATTTTATTAATTCTATGAACGAACACAAACCAGAAACCTATCCAGATACAACAACATACCTTAACAATATATTGGTCGATAAATGCAGATAGAGTCATAAGTGTTTGAGTCCACTCTTTATCTGTATATTTTGACCCAATTTCCACTGGAATTGTCCTTTGGCCAGCAAGTGCTTCCAAATAAGCTAAACTGTCAAGAGAAGAGGACCGATCAGGATTATGAGGATGCCTTTGAAAGCAATCAAAATTAACATCAACGAGTGCTCATTCATATTTACTTCCATTTTCTTTCATTGAATGCTGGCCAATAATCAATTGAATTCCCTATGATAACAGGTTCTTGAGGGGTAAAAAATTCATTAATGAAGGTTTCAATCGAGGGACATGCTATCCATGGAATTAGATTTTCAGAATTCATTTGCAATAGAAAACTACATTTCTGCCGCTTAACCTACAAATTAAACCAATAACTTCTGTCGTTTAAAGTTCACAGGGAAAAAAAAAAAAAAAAAAAGCCTCCTCTTGAATCAAAATAATTCTTTTTAACTTATTTAAACTTTCGATTTACCTTGACATCATCTTCTGTGTAATCAACACTTCTTTTACTATTTTCTGACAATTTGGAAGCTATTTTTGCCAAAATGTTATTGAGAAAAGGAGCCCCCATCAGCAGGCCCATGTCACACAAATGGATAACTTCCTAGAAAGGGAGACGAGTCTAACTTAACAGCACCAATAGCGACGATTACTTCACTCGTTTTGTTTTACAAATAAACCAGGTGGATTAAGAAATTCTTTAAAATTTGCTTGGGGCAACTGTCATTAAAAACTTAGGTTTTACCTGCACTAAGCTGTTCTTTTCAGAAGAACAAGCTAAAACCTTAAAAAGTGTTGCATAAGAATACAAATAACGCCAATGAATATCGACATCTTTCCAATAGCCCGTGTTTAACTTCTCCCAAGCGATATCCATCAAGACTTGCGCATCTACTTTACTGCAGCCTAAAAGAGGCCCACTGTAATTCAGAACGCATCGCTTTATTAAACTGTGCACTGTTGGCCCTAAAATTTCACTTCTTTGAATAAAGTCTTCAATCTCCATAAACAAACTGTTTGGACTGATTAAGGAATGAATTGATTCAAGCATCATTTTCTCCTCTGCTTGCAAGGGAAGCTCTGCATCTGATTTTATAGTGTTCATTAAGTTTCTTATTTTCAGGATTGGTTTTTTAATCAAGCTTTCTTTTGACTGAAAAATTAAAAAAAAAAAAAAAAAATTAATTCTGAATAAGGAACATTGAGGCTATTTAGGAAGAATGCAAGAACTTGTTACCTCAACAAAAAGAAGTAGGAAACAAAAACAAGAATTAAAAACATCATATAGGCTAAGGCCAAAAACTCTCACCAGTGAGAAGAGTTAGCGTTTGGTCGGTCAGAAATCCCGGTGAGAAAACTGTGACGTCATTTTAACGCGGTCAGAAACGCCAGTTAGTGCTGCTATGCCTAACCGGTTAGTCTAACCGTCCTCACCGAGAAAAAGACGATTAGCCCAGTGAGAAATTACGTCATCATTCTCACCGGTGAGGGTTTTTGACCACAGCCATGAAAAGATAAAACATTCTTTTTTGTTAAGATAATATATTCTCCATTTTATTCTTGAATTTCAGAAAATTTTGTGTATATTATGTAAGATGAGAAAGAACTTCAGGGCCATGCCATGCTATGATACAAAAAGGCAGCTGCATCAGGCGGCGGCATAAATAGCGAAATCGAAATACATTTATAGGCAAATTTTACGAATACTGAGAAAATCTACTGGATGGGCCTGAGGAACCTTCTACTTCTGTTGAAAACTTAATTTAATTTAATTTAATTTTTAATTTATATTAATTGGATCCAATACATCCATCCAGGACTTGTATAGCCAGAGGCCGACGAGTTGGATCCCTGGATGGACCTGGATTCACGACTGCTGTATGATGGTCGCAGCAGCCGGGGGGGGGGGGGGTGAAGATTGGCTATCACCCATCCAGTGACGAGCCGTGCCTGATGTAGCTTAACTTCACAGAAGTTGTGTTCATGAAAGCCCACCAGGCCACGGCCTCCCCCATCAGACTTAGTAATAGTGACAGACTGTAAATTGTCAAATTTGAAACTGGCTGTTCATACCTTTCAGGATAAGATTTGATCCAACCTTCATTATAACAGTCTGTACCAGCCTACTTAATTACTCTAATGAAAATTTGAAAAGCAGGTTGTGGAAAAATATACCAGCAATCAATTTAGCAGGCAAAATTCAGAAGTTTTCATTAAAAAGTTTCAATATCTGGCTTTTCAATTAATTTTAAACCCTTTTAAAATTTTCATCGTTGAGCCCATTAGCTTTTATGTTGATAAAACATGAAATAGATCAAACATCAGTGTTTAAAATAATGGCAAAGAAAGAAAAATAAGGTTTCCCCACTACGAATATTCGAATTAGAACCATAAGAGCCATTTGCAAACGTAATTCTAACCTCAAAGATTATCACATACCGTAAAATCTTGAATACAGGCCCGGGCGTCTATTTGTCTCAATGCTCTGGAATCCCCCAGCGTTAAGGGCTATTCCCAATAACAGGGTGTCTAGCAAAACGATTTCATAAAATTCCCTGACTTTTCTCGGTTTATCACGTAATTTTCCCTGACCAGCAGCACTAAAAAAAAAATCTATTTTGATAGAATATTATTGACATTTTTCAAATTTTTCGTTCCAAATTCGCATTTTTTTGCTGATTTTGTAAAATTCCCTGACTTTTCCCGGTTACAAAAAAATTCAATGACTTTTCTGTTCACTAGTCATCCTGCAATAAATCTGGTACTTAAAATAAAGTTGGTTTGGTTTGTTTGGTATTAACATCCTTTTCAACTGTGGCCCCTTTAACGCCATCCATGGTCATTTCAGGATGGCGTTATAGTGGCCGCAAATTTTACCTCACAAGTGTTCTTTAACGTGCAGCCGGCAAACGACTACACGGACCCAACGGCTTTACTTCTGAAGGAAGTGCGTGATCTCAGGATTTTCTCCCTGAAAAAATACTCGTCGTCCTCGGGCATCAGAGGCGATCACGCAACCACTGAGCCACCGAGGCCGATTTAAAATAAAGTAAAATAAATGAAGTAACAAAAAACTAACCTTGATAACGACGAGTTTCGAGTCTAAATGATTACCCTACCTATGAGAAGTTTGTAATGAGATCCTATGACAATCGACAATCAAGCAGTGAAGCGAAAAAAGTCACGAGCGGTCCGGGAGCAGGGCTTCCATAGCACACTTGCCCAAAGAGAACCAGGGGACTTACACTGAGATAGAGGAGAAGCCTGATGGTCTTCTTTAGTCAGGATAGCGTCCTTACCTAGTATTATGAGGGATAAGATTGTGGATTGACGTAGTTATGATTCATCTGCAGGTTAGGAGATCCAGAAGTCGGGGAAGACGCCCATGATGATATCATCGAAGTGGGCTTCTAGGACATGTCAGGGTCTACGAAACCGAAAGTGACCCCTAAAGGCTAGAGAGTGATCCAAAATACCGGCTACCAAGGAATTATCATGACTCTCGATTTTTAAAAGTAACTTCTTGAGGAGCACCTGAACATGGCTGCTAATGTGGACCATGACGAGGTCATCATATATCGAGTAGTTGTTTGCAGTTCTTCTGTCGAGTTGAACAATGGTCCTGAGAGTTACATTCTGGAAGGATTGAACTTGCATCTTGACCTGCACATAGCAGCCCCGGCAGGCATCCCGTGAAGCAAGATGAAGCAGACCACAAACTTGTACAGCAAGAGCTTCTGAGACCCTACAAATGAGAACTTCTTTATATGCAGAAATGGCAAGGGTAAGGCAGCATGGGATGGGTCCAAATTAGAATGGTTAAATGAAGCGGCCAATGAGAAGGCATACACATGAAAAGACGTTTAATAATTTGAAAGTGAGGAAAAATGCTGATGACCCAGCATCTCATCTATTTTTAACACCCCACCCGGCTTTTATTCGAGACCGGCGTGTATTTGAATACCCGGCCTGTATTCAAGATTTTACAGTAATCAACATCGCAATCATCACAAATCGAATCTGATCTTCATAACATTTATGAACATTTAGTAGCATATCAGTATCATTTGTGCATATTTTATACTAAATACCCAATGTTTAACACTTTAATTATCATATTAACTCTTTCTTTAATAATTGACTGGAAATTTAAAGCAAAAGCTCAACATTAATTATGTAAACGTTCCTTAAACACTCTTTGGGTCAATGTTCCTTCTGGCTAAAATATCTTTCAGTTCTTTCAGTATCGTTTTTAATTTCAATATGTTGAAAGTTTGCAATTCAACGTTTCCATTTTTCTCCTACATTTGTGGCTCTAAATTGCCTGGGAACGAGTCGACTGGCAGATTAAATATCATGGAAACGAATTCCTTAAACTTTTTTTTTTTCTATTTTTCCTTGTTTATTAATAAGCCTTTTATGGCCATCCTGCTAATTATGGACATAAAATACGCTCTCATAGATTGATTAGTTTATTAGATTTTTGGGCAGATCAAACGAGTAGAAAGTCTGCTATCTTAACATCTTAATCCCGAGACAATTCCACACGATTATTATCTTAATGATTCTTGGAATATACATAGGCACAACAAGATTTGAATCTGTTATCTGATGATTTGAGAAAAGGAAAGCCTAAGCCCTAGCACTTTCGGCCACCAGGCTAATACGCTGACATTTAAAAATAATTTTGGAAGGAGCAATGTATGTGGTACAGCCTAAATGAAAGACAACAATGGGATGATAACCATTGTTAAAAGTGAGTTACTCGTTGGGGTAAAGTAACATCAAGAAAGAATACTTGAATAGAAGGTCTACCTTCTCATCCACTTCTGGTGATAATATTTTCTAAGTTTCAGATGTTACATAGAATCACCAAAATAAACATTTCTCTTCAATACAGTTTCTTACAAGTTTAAAAAATATAAATTACACTAGAGGCACTTGTAAATTCTCTTAATTATCCACTTTCCTATTACCGTAGGTAATAAAGGTGTTAAATGAAGATATACAGGGTGATTCAGAAAGGTAGGTCAAGAATGAAATACCATGTAAAGTTTGTAGCAGGGAACAATATTTTTCCTCTAAACATGGATCTGGAAATGCATCCTTACAGATATAATGCAACTTGTACGAGGTAGGAATGGACGTGCGTTACCCGGACGGCAATGGTAGGGTCCATGTAAATTAGGATCTAAACATGTAAATTGTTCGTGTTCTCTCCTTTAAAAGAGAAGAAACGAAACATGTAACTCCATTGTCATACAATGGATCGCTTGACTAATGCGGAGCTGGCAGACATGCATCTCATCTACGGCAAGGCACAGGGTAATGCTGCTGACGTGGAAAGGATTTACCAACAGCGTTTTCCAGACGGTGATCACCCACGTTGCTGGGCGTTTCAAACACTACACTAAACCAATGACTTCGAGGCTCAGGGTCGGCATTTTGAACACCTACTGTAATGTCATTCCTACCTCGTACAAGTTGCATTATCTCTATAAGGATGCATTTCCGAACCCATGCTATTAGGAAAAATTTTGTTCCCCGCTACAAACGGTACATGGTATTTCATTCTTGACCTACCTTTCTGAATCACCCTGTATATATACTTTCTAGTAACACGAGATTTCCAGTCAAGTTCTTTCATGTAATTATTTTAAGGGTAAAAGCAGGAGTTTAAGATAGACAATAGCAGGAATAGAGGTGAAGCTTCTCATCTATTCCTGTAATGGCTTCTACAAGTGCATGTTAATAAAACTTTGGTTTCATCGTTAAGTATTAAAAACTTCTTTTTATGTTCGTAAGCTATAAAAGTTTTATTAAGATTCCCCATCAATACAACAAGAACTTGGTTGTTTGGGTTCAATACTGACGAGTTAAACAAACACAGAGATTTATTTTGATGGTAGGGATGCAAATATCTAAGAGAAATATCATTACGTGAACCGTTTGATACCAATACGTTGTTTAGTACCAATACGTAGTAATACAATACGTAGAAAAGTATAGATACCTTCAATTATCAAATCACAAATTCATTATAAATCTATATACAAATAATTTTTATTAATTTCCTTATCCTTTAATCTAACACTGAATCGAAAACATGTATCTTCGCTTGTATCTTGCTACAAGAGAATCTCTTCCTGCTTTGAAAACAGCATTTCTGGGAGGAACCCAAGTGACCACGGGTAAGGTCAAAAACCATCACTGGTGAGAAAAATTTCTCACTGGACTAACTGTCTTTTTTTTCTCGGTTAGGACGGTTAAACTAACTAGTTAGGCACAGGAATGCTATCTGCCGTTTTCGACTGTGTTAAAATGACGTCACAGTTTTCTCACCGGGATTTATGACCGACCCACCGCTAACTCTTCTCACCAGTCAACTTTTTGACCTCAACCCATAATTGTCATATGCTATTGGGCCATACCCAGAATTTTATTTTGAGGAGACTGAGGAGGCTGGCCCTATTCTTTTAGCATGGGGGGCAAGGAACAGAATTAATTGGCAAAGTGGCCAATTATAGGGGGGGGGTGCATATGCTGGACTGGGTATGTGTATTTTAGTATACAGCTCATACAATTCAGGATTCGCTATACTTATGAAAAATAAAGATAAAATCAAGAACAGATGAAATGTTAACGAAGGAGCAGCATACATCTTCAGTATAATTTCTTATGCAAATTCAGTTATCCGTCGCTGAAAATTTGGTTATCCAGACCGCTATACTGAAAGCTGACATCTTAAGCACCTACACTGTAAGACTTGTGTATGTCAGCTTGTCTAGATAACCAACTTTTTTAGCGACAGATAACTCTGAATTTGAATAAGAAATTATACTGGAAAGTATATGCTGCTAGTGCGTTAACGTTTTTTAAATTAATTAATTAATTAATTAATTAATTTATTTATTTATTTATTTATGAATTAGGATCCAATACATCCATCCAGGGCTTGTATGGCCAGAGGCTGACGAGTTGGGTCCCTGGATGGACCTGGATTCACGACTAATGTATGATGCAGTGTTGGTCGATTTTTACAGAAATGGAAGTCAAAAATAGCCCAAATTCCCGCAACTGCAGCCAAAAGTAAAATTCCCTGACTTTTCCCGGTTACAAGAAATTCCCTGATTTTTTTCCCAGTCGCTAGTCACCCTGCTTTAAGTTTTTTAAAAGTTTAAAAAGTCATGGACAAATGCAAAATGTAGGTTCAACGTCAAATATTTTAATAAAACTTGAGAGAGAATAAAAACCTAAAAACTGGCAAGTCTACTTACAATTGTGAAATCTTCAAAATAAGCAACACCCAAAAATATTTACCAACTTGGTTGTGCTGGACGATTGATCGACTGTCGACTGTACCTTATTTATCAGCTTATATAAACCCGAAGCACCAATGGGAGGTCAGCACCAAATCTGGAAACCGGATTGGCTACTGCATCCATTACAATAAGAACGTACGAGCATAAACAATGATATGACACAATGACGCCTCTGGTCTTCCATTGGTCTTTACACCAGAAGAGCTGTTTTAATGTGTTGAGAATTTTCCTTCACTAACCCCACATAGCTTAACCGCTTTAACAATGCTGAATTTTTTTGTTTTCGTGGTTTATTTTGAAATAAACACAATTTCGCAGTCTCTTATTTTGCAAGCATCTGTCGTAGCTTCAGATGAGTAACATATTTCAATTTGGTGGAAATCTGTGACATACATGTTCGAGGGATTCCCTTGTAAGTTGGTAACACTGATTGAAAATAGCCCAACCCGCAAATGCTAATTTTCTCCCGCATTTTCTAAAAAAATATATTTATATCTAGCCCAAAGTCGCGGGAAAATAGTGGAATTACCAACACTGGTATAATAGGGGGTGAAAATTGGCTATCATGGATGGTCACCCAACTAGTGTCCAGCCATGCCTAATGTAGCTTAACTTCACAGAAGCTGTGTTCACTGACAGCCCACCAGAGCACAGCCTCCTTTTTCCATGGTCTTATCTTTATTTTCCATAAGTATTAACGACTCCTGCCTGAATTAGTATCAACCTTCATGTATAAAATACACATATACCGTTGATTGTATAGAATTCGAAAATTAAGTTTCATGAATTTAAGTCGGTCATTGAGTGGATCTTTCTCTATCTTACTAACTGGTTTTGAAGATAACTATTTTACTAAGTTCACCTGTAGTATTGGTTGATCTTTGCTTTTTTTTTTTTTTAAACCTTCTGGCTATAAAAAATCCTAACTCTCCAGATTATCTTCAATATCAGAATCACTTGATAATTTTTTCAGAGCAGTGCCTACAGAAATAATAATAATACTAATTAATAGTAGGCACTGTCAGTCGACGCTCGATACTTTATTTACCTGCGACAATTGTTACCGGGCCAGTATCGGCATTGATCGAAGGAAGGGATCGGCTACAATTTTGTGCCAGTTTTGGAGATTGTTTTCCACTTTTCCCTTCTGCATAATTTGCTAATACAAACAATAATCACTGTTTATTTATTATTAATTAAGATGCCAAGACTACTGTCATTTAATGAGTGGAACATTGGATTCTAATAAATTAGCAATTTCTTGTGATTTCCTACCAGTTCCAGCGTTAACGGTCTCTGGTTTCCACTTTCGACATTGACAGCAGCAGAAGACTGGCGCATGTTTGAAAGAACGGTCCCCAATGGAGACGGTTTGTGCGCATGCTTTGATCAGTGCGATCAGGTTTTAGTTGCACCCTGATCGCACTTTGAAATGGTCTCCATTGGGGACCGTTCTTTCCAGAGACAAATGAACAGTACTGTTCATTTGTCTCTGGTTCTTTCAAACATGCGCCAGTGCAGAACTTGATCAGTCGCCTACACTAACGACCTCTCTTGACAAGTAACGAACACTGAATGTTATGAACCACGTCTTAAGAACTATTAAGAATTTGCCACGGCAGAAAAATCTGAATGCTATTTAATAAAAAATATTTAAAAACAAAAAAAAAAAAACACCCTTTATACTCTTTTCAAGGCATGGAAAAAAAAACTGCTTAAAGTTTTCTAAACCAAATGGATGAAACTGAAAAAATACAATACCTACCTTCATCCATCTCTCATAAAAAATAAAAACATTAACTGAAGAAACTTCTTCAAACATAACACAATAGCAAATAGAAAAATTCCGCGACTTGGACTCGAACCAGGAACCTTGCCTATCGGTGGCTTTATGGATATCTTGTAACGACATAATGGTTTATATATGCGGTAACTCATTTGGTAAAGCGGTGTGGTTCCCTAGTTCGAGTCCAAGTCGCGGAATTTTTCCTTCCCTTTTCTATTTGTTATTATAAAAATGAACACCAGATTTTATAAATTCGTCTTAAAATGAAATTGCTTTGGGACAAGAAAAATAACAATAAATAAATAAATAAATAAATAAATAAATAAATAAATAAATAAAAATAAAAAGAAAAAAAAATCAATATAAAACAAAAAAATGTATACAATTATTCCTACTACTCAATTAAATTTAAAAATTTTATAATATGAAATGAATTATAAATTTCTGATTTAATATTAAATGCACTGATATACTTTTACCTTTTTTTTAATTTTCTAAATTTTTATTTAAAATTAGAGGCTACCAAAAATTCTTATTTTTTTACATTTTAGTAGGAGTGATCGAGAACTCCAAGTAATCGATACCGACCCCCTACATCCGTTCTTGTAATCTATTCGATACTTTACGAAAGTAATAGGTTACAGAGAACCCGCATCATGGACGTAAAAAAATAAATAAAATAAAAGGTCTTTAAAAAAAAAAAAAGTCATTTCATTTGGTTTAGCTAGTCTTCGGAACGTTTGTTTAGAAAAGGGGAAATGGTTTCTAAGAAGAGAAACAAGCTTAAGCCCCTTAATTTCATAAAAAGTATTTGGAAAATAGTAAACATGTAGTACCATGTGGGAATTATTTGATGTCCAATCTATCCTTTACCAGGAGAGGGTGTGACCAAAGAATAAAGGTGTTTTCGTAAAGAGATTGCAAAAGAACTCTCTGTTTAATAAATCGTGATAAATCAAGGCGCGGGACTTCAGAAACGCGGGGCTTTGTGAAAGACACCGTTCGCATCGTCCTCAGATTTCACAGATATAAACAAAAAACACGATCGGAAAGGGGTGGTTGCTCGCACAGTGTGTAGACTGTTCGGTAAAGAAACGATGTTCTCTTGACAAAAAGTTATTTCGGAGAGAAAACAAACTGGAAGTTGTGGTGCATTTACCTTTGCTCAAGAATCTTGTGGAAAAGTCCCGATGCTGGCAATACCATATTCTGATGCTGGCTGTGAGCAATGCCGTTGATTTTTTTCAGCAAAGTTGTTCATTTCTGCGTTGCTTATTAGACTGAACTGTTTTTTCTTCTCAAATTCGTATCTTGTTACTTTCTGAAATAGTGAATTATTCAAATCAGAATCCTTCGGCATGCCCATAGCACTTGGAGAAGCTCGTCAAAATTACAGGGCTACCTCACGCTTTCTTCTGAAAGATTTCCTATGCGAAATTTCTGGCTCTCCTCATGTTTCCGTCGATTAGCTGAACCTGTTCGTAATTCTAGCCAAACACAACCAAACAGTGCTGCCGCCAGGAAGGAATAATATCGCCCTACCGTTTTCTTGCAATTACCCTACATTACCCTACGCTAGTGATATGCGATGTATCGATACACCAGAGAGTCTCGATATCGATAAAAAACTCTTCCACCTAGAAAAAAGTCCCCAGAAGGTATTAAAATACTCGAGGTAATAAAAGGAGTCTAATGATACTTAAAGTTTAAATGGCTAAATGAACTACACCAACTTTTTGAAATAAAAATTTATTTTATTGAAGAGTCATCACAAAATACAATGGAATGGAAACTGAAATTAAATTAATAAGTGACAGACGTATTTTTCTTTAAGCACACTAAATTACTTGCACTTACATTTCATTGCTAACATTTTTTTCATTTGGTTCAAAATCGATCACTTTATTTTCTGCAGAAAGACTATGCTTTGTTTGCATTAAGGCAGCTACTGTGTTAGTTTTCAGAGAATTACGATGTGCTGTTTTGCATAATTTTAACTGACTGAAGACTCGTTCTACTGAGGCATTTGAAACAGGTAGAGTTAAAAGATCCTTACCTGTTTATAGATTGGTATACCTGATGGACGAAATCGAATGGACTAGAAGACAATGCAGCAGAATCTACAATAAGGTAAATCTACATAGCATCGACTTAATAAATGATGCGTCGTGACGGTCGTGACGTCATGCCCAAGAAGTTTGGGCCAGAATGATTGGGTATAAGGTTGAGTTGAATTTGGCGCTGATTGGGTATTACTTATGCGCTTACAAGCAGGGATTGCTTCCTGTGTGATGCTGATATGACGTCAGAGATAATCAAAATTTCGCTGTATAGCAGTTTTAGTAAAAAAAAATTCACTGATAACCGTTTTACCCTACTATTACCCTACGCAGAGCATTACCTGATTTTTACCCTACGGAATCATAAATTACCCTACAATAGGGTAATTACCCTACAAACGGCAGCGCTGCAACCAAACCACCAGAGAAGTAGCCAGGGATGGATGAACTACCTTCATCCATACCTGGAGTAGCCTAATCGTAGTATTAGGTAGCGGATGTGGATCCTCTTGCATCTACCCCTCGAATTTCTGCAGAGTCGGAAATGATTTTAAATCCTACTCGATTACCTGCATGAGGAGTGCTTCGAAACTCAATTCTAGCTGGATAAAAGTCAGTTTTTAAAAATAAAACACCATACTGTTTTTTGGGTTGCCGATAACAAATCTGAGATTAATTTTTAAAAATTTCAAAATGACGGATCTAACATGTTTTAATCTTGTTTTAATAGCAAAAATTGTTAAAGATTTTTTTAAAAAAAATTGTTATTAATGAATTTGATATTAGTTTTTAAAAATTCAAAATAGCGGACAGAATGTGCCTCCCCCCCCCCCCCAAAAAAAAAATTGTAATCAAGAAATGTTTTAACATACCACCGTTCTTTTACAAAATTCACCACTCCTTTTGCGCACTTGCTCACAAATATCTTCATTTGAATCTTCTATACAACTCACTATTAGTCAGTAAATTAAATCACAAATGACACGAGGTAATCTTTTTGAAACAACCGATTCGCTTCGTTACACTTGAAACAGTTGCCTCATTCCATCATCCATCACTAAAAACAATTATTAAAAATAAGAGTTGACTCAAGTTGATCGTAAAACATTTGTGATTCAAATGATTGACTTAATAGTTAAGTATAATTTTACAACAGCCTTCGATGGCCTTTTCAATCTACGATCTTTATAAATTATTTAAAAGTTAAGAAAAAAAAAGTTAAAATTTGCCTCATTTACATTGTCAAACAATATTGTCTACCAAAAAATATATAACATATTAAGGAAATCACCTGGA
Organism: Rhysida immarginata; assembly: GCA_023313115.1. Taxonomy (NCBI): domain Eukaryota; kingdom Metazoa; phylum Arthropoda; class Chilopoda; order Scolopendromorpha; family Scolopendridae; genus Rhysida; species Rhysida immarginata. The sequence goes on from JAHWFO010072155.1 coordinate 26,278, forward strand.
TTAGACCCACACACATCGTGATAAGAGACTACCTATTGACTACCAGAGATGGTCGCCATATCTACCTGCTTTTAAATAAGTCTTTCTTAAAGTCTACCGTTCTTTATTTTTGAAATTTGTTTATTATCCTCAAGAACATCTTGAAGGCCTTTTGAAGTTATTTTAAAATTAAAAAAAAAAAAATTATACTTTTGTCCAGTCAGATTCACTATTCGAACCATTGTGCGACGTAGATTCCAACATCGCGTAAATTTTTTTGTAATTGTTTTTTGAGCTAAGACGATTTCTTTGCTCGTCACGTATTGTGGACAGACGAGGCCAAATTCAAAAGTAACGGCCAAGTGAACATTCACAATGCACATTACTGGTCGCCTCACAATCCCCGCCAGCTACGCGAAATCGACATTCAGCACATTTGGAGTTAAACATCTGCTGTGGAATTTTAACTGCTCGACTAATCGGTTCTTTTTCTTTCGAAAGAACTCTGAATGGACCTCAGCATTTCCTGGAAAACGATTTGGTCAAGCTTTTAGAGGACGTGCCTCTAGCTACGCGAAGGTAATGTAGCTGCTTCTCCAGTTCATGACTCTTTGGTGGCTAGGAGAGCGCTCAGCCGAATGGCTTTTTCCAAGGCAATGCATGTCCAGTATTATGGCCTCCATGGCTAGGCTCCCTTGACTTCTTTTTATGAGAACCCATCAAGGAACGTTAGTTTATCAGCAGCAGCGGCCCACAACAAGGAACTATAAAAAGTTAGGAATCCATGTTGCATGCAGGTCGCTAACTCCCAAAGAGATACTGAGAGCAACTGGCAGAAAAAAGTGTTAGGAGTCGAATTCAACATCGCTGAACTCAAACATCTGGAAATGTTTTTCTTTTCTTCTTTCTATTCGATTAGGAACAATTAAAACATTGTCCTAGAAACTTACTTCATTTTGTACGCTCCAGTTTCTCTAGTTTTTACTCGTTACATCCAATTCTCTAGCAATGATTTCACGGTGCAAGTTTCTTACGAAGAAATATCCCATTTGAAATCCTATGTGATTTTGTATAAATGATTCAGTAATTAGAGACTTTAAAAATAAAATTTTCCTTGAAAAGTGGCATAATTTTTGCGTAGATTACGATGATGGAAAGAAAGCCATAGTTAACTCCAGTTTCTCCAAGCCGCTGGAAACCTCACCATTAAATTCTTCATTAGCAATTCGACGGTACAATTTTTTCCCCCCCGAAAAGCTCCAATGGATTAATGGTTTTTGGAAAAAAAGAAACAGCTGGTGCGAATACTTAGAATCACCCTGCATAAAGGAAATCGAGGATGTGGTTATACTCTGTCCAATGAAAGAAAAACTGGGCGTGTCCAGTTAAATTTCCAATTTCAATTGTTAAACATTGTTAATTTTACTTAGCAACAATGTCTAACAATTGAAGTCGGAAATTTAATTAGACACGCCCAGTTTTTCTTTCATTGAACAGAGGATAGGTAAGGTACAACTTCGGTTGACAGATTTGTTCCAAAAGTAAGGCCTGTCCCAAAATGAGAGACCACTGGGAATTTTAGTTATGTAGAAATCGTAGAAATTGCAAGCTCACCGCAGTTATAATTTTGCACCGGTAGATGGCAATAGAGACACAATCTCAAAGAAAGAGATAAACTTCCTTCCAAAAGAGTTTCCGCTCTTATCGTTGTAGGCTATTTTCCTTATGGCTTCAAGCGGCTATCCCCATATTATCATAAATTAATAATGAATTTTATGATAAAAGTCTGCGGCATTTGATTCCGATGTACATTAGCCAGTTTTCCTTATTGACTATTTTTAATGCGAATTAATTTGCAAGAAGGGTAGGTAAAATGCTCAGTGCTCCAGCTATGACGTCTGCTGACGAGACCAACCTCGTCACATCCATAATGCTTGTTCTTCACTGAGAGGTGATTATCTTGGTTATGCTTCTCACCAGAGACAATCAATAAGGAGACCTGGCGCAGATTCTGTTCCATAAGTTTTATCCAGATGGCGCTGCGGGTGATGACGTATTGGTTTCAAAAAAAGTGAAAATGAAAGTTGGAAACGACCGTTAAGTTCGTTAACGTGTGTCTGACATGTCAAGCAGTGAGCATTCCACAGTGAAGTGCGCGGTGGAGATATAGTGATTTTTGATCTTGAAACGTTGAATCGTCAATAGCAGCATCGCCAGTTTTATCTGAACTTGTCATCTGCAGCGTTATAGTAAGCGTTCAGTAAAAATATCTGCAGTTTTTACTAAAATATCAGAGCAATGGTGCGACGAGGAGCAATTGTGCTAACTGACGAGGAATGAAGAATTTATTGTTCATTCATGAATCTGATGATCGTTCGTAACAGTCAATATATTTTAAGAGGATACCAGAATCTATATGTATGAATCATTAGATTGTAGTTTACTCAAATTGCTTTTATTCCATAATGAATAATGTTTCATGATAAAGCAACGAATGCCTTGTTTTATGCATGTCTACTCTATTTTTATTTTTAATTTTTACTCTACTACGTGTTAACATGTTTATTAATGCTTAATTAAATGCTTGAACTTAATGTCAGTAGAGGTTTTTTTTTGTATGGACTAATTTAATTTTTCATTTTGTAGCATAAACATTTAACAGGAATTAATGCAATGTAAAATAAATTAAAGTAAATAAAGGAATAAAATAAATAATACCTGTTAAGTAAATAAAATGAAAACAAAGAAAATGAAATAAATAAAATACAATTTTAAAGAAACTCAGAAAAGAAATTTTAAGATTCTGAAGAGCAAGCAGTTTACTATATTGACGTAAATTACGACTGAATTATACGACGTCATTCATGAGTGGTCCACATAGTGTTCCATTGGTTTTATCCAGAGGGCGCTTATTACCAGTCATATTACAAAGTTTGTATGGGAAAAACTGCAAATGCCAGGTCTCCTTATTGATTGTCTCTGCTTCTCACTTGCCTACTCGGGTGGCCAAAGCGAGTAGGTGTCAGAAGTTAACCTCTGACCAGCGAAAGCTGTGGGCCAAGTTCATGTTGCCTCGTTAGAGGTATTTTTTTACGTTGGGTGTAGCATTATGCCACCTGAAGATCTTTTCAGATCTTAAAAACCTGTGGAGGCAATACCATCTGCCTCTCCACTTCAAAAGTGGTTATGGTCGAAATGTGAGAGAAGGCTTTTATATTTAAAAGCCGACTTGGTATCTTTCATCTGGGCCGATTCGATCTACAGTTATCCATGGGTAGTCATTTGGTGGATTCACTTCCATTAATGGCACTACCTCCGTCAGTGCTATCATGGGCTATTGGCTGTTTTGGCGGCACTATTGATTGTCGGGCCCATTTTTTTGTCTGGACCCCTTCCCTGCAGGTTTGCTTCAGCCGGTGTAACAGGGCAAAATAACCCCCCGTGTAAATCGACCCCGGGGTCAATCTGCACTAGTGTGTTTTAACCCCCTTACTTCCGGATTGGCGTCGTGCCAACCCTCTCTAAACTACCCACCACCCCCGTCGGCTACTTGACCAAATACGCATAGATAATGAAAGTAGTGGAGGTTGATAATAGGTAAAATTTGCGAGGATCAGAGTTTTCTATACTTTAGCACAAAAAGCTAAAGATAAATGATAAAATTTAAATTAGTAATTGAACTGAGAAATTGTAAAAAAATAAAATTCGCCTTTCGATTAAATATATGAAATTAGTAAAATCGTATTTTCATTGTTTGAACAAAAACGCATGATTTTAGGATTTGTTTTTTAAATAATGAGCGGGGGAATAGAAGGTGCAACTAAGGAGCTGTGCACAGTATGGCAGCGGAATGGGAAGGTGCAACTAAGGAGCCGTAGCCGGTATAGCAGGGGAATAGAAGGGGCAACTAAGGAGGTGTGCACTGTATGGCAGGGGATTAGGAAGGTGCAACTAAGGAGCCGTAGCCGGTATAGCAAGGGCATAG
>JAHWFO010072158.1:0-12853 GCA_023313115.1 Rhysida immarginata
AGTGCTTCCTGTGTCGTCTTTCCACTCTTTCTCAATAGTCTGCTAACACTCCAATATCTCCAGTAACTGATCATTTTTTAAGATTTTCGAGAAATTGTTAATACTAAGAACTCTCTTTTCTACGAAAAACCTGAATAAACTTCTCTTTTCTCTTTTCTCTTTTCTAAGCCTGTTTTCTCTTTTCTTTCCAGGCATGTAAACTTTTGCCAGTCGTCTGGAAGTTTGATAGGGAACTCAAGAGAACTTTGAAGGTCAAGTATACCAAAGTCATCAAGATCGGAATAAAACTGTAGACTTCTATAAGAAACAAACAAACATACCGACACATCCACCCACAAACATCCTTCTTTATATATATAGAAGTCTAGCAGAATTACCCAGCATAGATAAAGAAAACAATCACAAAAATTAAATTATAACTCCCCATTGGTTAAATATTAACTCAATCAATACAACACAGAGCAAAGGGATTAACCATTCTACTAAAAATACGAAAAACAGGAAGTTCAGGTGATATACTGGGACTTTACCTAAACTCGTCTTGAATTGCCTCATTGCTGTGGAGTAACTCCAGATACTTTAGACTCCAGTTTTTCTTGCCCTTGACAAACTTTGTTGGTCATGGGATATATATTGTTGATCCTTGTAAAATGTAGGTGCATTTCGTTTTGACACCATTGTTGATACCTATTATTGCACAAACCTTTCCTTGCATTGCTGGTCTTGATATATTTCTCATTAATATGCCTTGCCATAACCATGAATATCGATTTTTTTATCAATAATTATTATTTTTTGAAATCTGAGATAGGCAGTGATCTTCCTCATGCTTTGAAAGTATGGGGAATAAAACTGTAGATTTGTATAAAAAAACCAACAAAGCCACAAACAAACCCACAGACAAACATCCTTCTTTATATATATAGATTAAGAAGATATAGAATATTATCCTGAAGTTATGAAAGGAGTCGCAGATCGACAATCGAACAGTGATGTGTACATTTGTTCAGGTGGAATGAAAGCAGTACTTACACGTTTCTCACCCTTCCTGAATAAATTTCACATGTAATACACTGAAATAGGCAAGAAACCTGACTAAACCAAACATGCCTTCCACATTATGAAAAAACAAAAAATGAGATTGATGATTGTCAAGAATGAGGGAGAGGCGGGAGAGGGAGGGTTGAATTAAAACTTCCAATTATCTGCGAAGGAAACGTTGCTAATGTCTTCCAATATGATATCAAGAATATGCCTCGGTTTATTGTATTTTGTCATCCACATCATTTCTATCCGGTTATTCAGTATTCCAGTCACCAGGTCATTGTCATGGCTCTTCTTCATCTGTACCATGTTCATCAGAAGATTTTGGACACACTTTCCTATATGAGTCATGTTCACATGCGTGTGGATGTGATGATTTTTTACGGTCCTTCTTCTAAGCTGTGCAACATACAAATAGTCACCCACGCAGGCCTACCATAGAGGAGGTTGGTCCTCATTTTCATACGGTTATTCACTATTCCAGCACCAGGTCATTGTTAGTTATTAATTAAAAATAAAAAAGTAAATAATAATTAAAAAATAATTAATAAATAATATATAATAAATAAAATCAAATTAAAAACCTGACGTTTCGGATAGAGACGATCCTTTATCAAAGCAAAAGGGATAATTCTCTAAAAGCAAAGAGAATATTAGATAATTATCCTGAAGTTATGAAAAGAGTATTTAAGGACAACTTTATATACAGGGTGTGCCAAAAGAAGCGGGACGGTCGAATATTTCGCGAAATTTACATCGGATCGAAAAACTGATAAACACGTGTTCAATATTTTTCAAAAATCTATCGAATGACACCAAACACGACCCCCCACCCACGGGGTTGGAGCGGAGGGCAACTTTGAAATCTTAAATGGAAACCCCCATTTTTATTGCAGATTCAGATTCTACGTATAAAACTGTATTCAGTACCATAAAAATTTCCACCCCCACCCACCCCCCGGGGGTATAATTAAGAGGAAATCAATTTTTTCAATGAAAATATTTAAAACAATTAAAATAATTAACATACTCAATGCAGTATTTTAATGCAATATTGTAACATTGTTTAATTCTTGATGGATGGTTTTGTTATCATGGAAAATAAGATTTGTGACAAAATCTAACAATGATAGTACATATTTTCATTTTACAAAATGAAAATATCATCGTTTAAATTAACATAATAAAATCCTTCAAATTACTCCTTCTTATTCTTTCCGCTTGTAAACAAATTCTTTTCTTTATTAATAAATACGTAAACAAAAAGTGGACTATTTTTGTTGTGATTTATTGTGCTTCATCCATTTGGTAGGTATTTTTTAAATGACACATTAGTTCAACTGTTTAAGTTGATTCAAGCAGATAAACCTTCATCTGTAAAGAAAAATTTGACTTGAAAAAGTGTTTTTTCTTTCAGAATGGCTCATCTTAAAGAACAAGAAAGAATATCATTACTGATGATGGTAGGCTGGGGTGATAGGAAAAGGTCATACTCGGAAGCAAGAGATATTTTCAATGATACTTTTCGAATTGGAATGGATCCTATCTCCAAATCGACTGTGGAGAGAACGGTTAGAAGATTTGAAGCTACAGGCTCTGTGAAAGATCGAGCTAAATTAGGAAGACCAAAGTCAGCAACAAACGAAGAAGAAGCGTTGAATGTTTTATTATCATTTTCGTAGAACTGCCCAAGCTCAAGAAATTGGTACATCATCAGTCCGCAGGATTTTGAAAAGTGATAAATTGCATCCTTACAAAATGACACTTGTTCATGAGATAAATGAAGATGATCCCGACCGACGTTCAGAATTTTGTGAGGACATGATGCTTAGAATAGATCAAGATCCAGACTTTCTTTACAACATTGTATTCTCAGATGAAGCAACATTTCAATTGAATGGTACTTGTAATCGGCATAATTGCAGGTATTGGGCAGACGAGAATCCTCATTGGATGCGAGAGAGCAAAACCCAATATCCACAGAAATTAAACGTTTGGGCTGGAATAATAAATAATCATTTGATTGGGCCATTCTTTATCGATGGTAGTCTTACTGCTCAAAGGTATGAAAACATGCTTTGAAATGAACTAATTCCAGCAATAAGGGAGATTGCTGGCGATAACTTGGAGCACGTTTCGTTTCAGCAAGATGGTGCTGCACCTCATTACGGACTGTTCGTAATTATTTAGATGAACATTTTCCTGATCGTTGGATTGGAAGAAGAGGTTCGATCGAATGGCCTGCCAGGTCACCAGATTTAACTCCACTTCATTTTTTCTTGTGGGATTATTTAAAAAATCGGGTTTACGAAACGAAACTTCAAAATTTAGATGAATTGCGTCAGAGAATAATTGATGTAGCTCCCCAAATACCTGCAGAATAATTAAACAATTCCATCGAATCTGTTTACCATCGATTAGCTTACTGCCAGGAAGTAAACGGTGCACAATTTGAGCATTTACTACAATAAAGTTATTGGCGCGGCGCCAATCGTGAGAGGCAAGGGGTCTCACCTGAAACAAGCACCCCGATAAGTGAGAGGCAAGGGGACTCACTAAAAACGAGCACCCCGAAGGGAACAAAAAACTACTATGTCCACGTCGTTGTTCCTGGGTTATGCTAAACGTAGTTTTTTACTAAAGTCAGATACAAAATCAACGAAAAACGTTAACCTCATATTAGCTGTAGAAATACTTTCACTTGCGAGAAAGAATTGTTTTTGCAATTAGAGCGCCATCAATCGGTCGACTGTCATACTGTATCATTAGATAGCCTTTTCAAAAATACTAATTTTGTGTTCCGAAGCGTATGTCCCGAGAAATTTGACCGTTTGCAGACTTCTGATCTGTATTTGTTTTTCTGCGATTACAGCGCCATCTATCGCGAATCAAAAAAAATCTTCAGCTAAAACTTGTTCACTTTTTCACGTAGAATCCGAATCTGCAATAAAAAATGGGGGTTTCCATTTAAGATTTCAAAGTTGCCCTCCGCTCCATCCCCGGGGGTGGGGGTAGGGGGTCGTGTTTGGTGTCATTCGATAGATTTTTGAAAAATATTGAACACGTGTTTATCAGTTTTTCGATCCGATGTAAATTTCGCGAAATATTCGACCGTCCCGCTTCTTTTGGCACACCCTGTATAGTTTTCATAGGGAATAGAAAGATGGTATTGGCTGAAATACTTGAAGAAAACAAATGGGTGGCCAGGAGATGAATTTGAAGATGTGTTGAGATAGAACAGGAAGGAGGACAAATAGGAGGTAATAAGAGGGCGGCGAAAAAAATATAATAGGATAACGCATACAAAATTAAAGTGACAGAAATTATAAAAAAGGTTAGGAAAGATAGGGCTCCGGATATAACAGGATGTCTAGCAAAACGATTTCGTAAGCGAAACTTTGAGTTTCGACAAACCGCTGCCCATCGCAAAATGGTTAAATTTCCCAAAGAGTTACGGCTTGTATAATATTGCTGCTATGCGAATCACAACACAGCTGGGAAGCAAGCAGTCAGAAACTTCTACCGCTGAGAATGTATCTAATGCAAAAATAGAAGTAGTAGTTAAATAAAGATGCCACTTGCTTGATAGCACACAATACTTGAGTATACTATACACAAGCACCAACACAAAAAAATAATATGAAGCGCAATAAAACTTGAAGTTTGTAAGCTGAACACACACATGAGAAATTTAACGTCGGCACTATTATATGACACTGTATGAATTGCACAATACACTTTATACGCATCCCAAACAACACCAAATTAGCTTAACACTTTACGATTCAATGAAGATAAAACCATATCACAGTTTGATGGCTTGGTAAATACACTTCTTAATTAATGCAACCATTAGAAGCACTTTTAATCAAAGCACTAAAATACACAAAGATCAAACTGATCGCAAAACACGCACACACACACTTCCTTCTAGTAGGAAACTGCGAAGGGAATGGACACTATGTTCTGAGAAGATCTTGATCTCATACTATTGATCTAACTGGAATTGGCCTTACAAATAATAAATATGAGGCTTCTTATTAATTGAAAAACATCTTTCCGAAGTAAACTAAATTATGAAATACTAAAAGAATAATGTCACACTCAGGAGTGATGTTGTGACAAACAGCACTGTAGATTAAAGATGCAGGTAGAATAAACTATGATGCGCTATTAAGACAGCGTGCTCCTGCGTTCACTAGTAAAATAAAATTTTCAGCATTAGATGATTAGAATTCTTCAACAGGGGAAAGATTATTTCTTCATTAGCAATGTTTTAAATTAAATAAAACGAAGTTAGGCAAGCAATTATAATTTGAAAAGTGCTGTCTGTAACCTTCATTTTAAAATTATCAAAGAACAGTCCCACGTAGTTGAGTGTAACAAAATTTATGATAAGATAGGTAAGTGTTCATTAAACTGGTAGATGTTGCAGAACGAAATACTCAGCATATAAACCAGGCAATAACATATTCTCGTCGATAGAGCTTTCCCGAGGGAATTATATTTTCGTTGTTCGATATGAGTTCATAAGAATGGCAAGGAAACCTATAGAATTACCCCTGTTCCTCCTAAATGAAATTCAGCAAAGGAGAGTGGGAACACCCCAGGAAATCGTTACATTCTAATAGTCCATCTACTCTCTTGTAGAAATACGGCATAATAAAGCTCATGGATACTATTAATAAAAATTAGCCTACCGTTCTCCGTAGCACTCTGATGTGTTAAGCAAATCTCCAGCTCTGTTGCAGAGAAAGTTCTATTTGTTCCTATCGGGAGACACGGGCTTGAAAAAACTTAAATTGCACTGAAACCCAAAATGAAAATTTGCAGTGTCTATAGGAATAATGTGATTTCTCGTCCTGCAATTGTGAAGTGGTACCAGAAGTTCAAAAATGGCCGCTCAGATTTGATGGACCAATACTGCACAGGAAGATCATCCATGTCCAACACTCCCGAGCACATTGCCTACGTTAATGAGATGATTCTGGATAATCGACGAATGAGAATTGAAGAAATAACCAGAATGCTTGGTGCTTCCTATGGGAGTGTGCACTTGATTATTCCCGACACGGTTGAAAAATGCTGGAGTGGTTATTTTCTGTAGCAGCATGGAAAAGTTAATTTCTGTTTACAATTGTTGGGTGATTATGCACAAAAGTGAAATACATTGTGCACGTTTCCTCAGAATATGGGTATGGGATCTTAACTTATATCTGTTTTCATGTTTCAGAGTGTAAGTTACTTTTTGATTCACCCTCGTATTGGGAGTCCCTGCAGGCTTGAACGCAATGTATATGAGCTGTGAACAAATGCTTGTAAAAACAGTTTCAATTGCGTATATATATAATCTCCGTTTAATGGAGAAAGATGCTCTACATGAATTAGATAATAGATGGAAACAGACTGGAGAGTAATACAAATTCAGAAAACCAACAAATGAAATTAATATAACTGATGAACATTGGTAATGTTAACTGAACGTATACAAACCTGTATTCCATAAAAGTTAGGACAGGGTGAAAACATTCGACACATTAAAAATATTGATACACTGATGTAATAATTTATTTAACTTCTAAGGAAGATAGTTTATCGGGTAGGCTGTAAGCATTTTGGAACCGAAAACTTAACTAATAGTAATAAATGTAAGGTTTTTGGGAACTGGGGGTTGCAGCACACTCCAAAAATGTTGGAACAGTGGGCGAACTACCATTGGATGACATCTCCCTTCCTTCTGATCACACTTCGTAGCCTTCAAGGAACAGATGATACCAATTTCTGTACCGTTGTAATGGGAATTTGTTGCCATTCCTGCTTTACAAAAGTTTTCAGCTGTTGAACTGTTCCGGGTCATCGTTGACATTACTTCCTCTTAATAATTCGCCATATATTCTCTATTGGAGACAAATCAGGACTGCAGGCAGGCCAATTTAACATCCAAATTTACCTATTGTGTAGCTCCTGTCGTCTAATATGATCTGTGTGGTGATTGGCATTATTCAGTTGAAATTGAAATGAACAGATTCCAAAAACAGTCACCGAGAAGGCAACATATATTCTTTTAAAATTCCAATATAGGCTTGTACATTAATGGTACCATTGCAGATGTGCAGGTTTCCCAATCCATTGGCACTCATGCAGCTCCAGACATTTATTGAAGCCAGTTTCTCTACAGCACATTGGTAACAGGCAGGATTGTCTTTTTTATCCTCTTTTGTCCTAACTACATGCCAACGATTTTTGCTAACCGCAACCGTAAGTGTAGATTCATCGGACCACAACACTCATTGGCACTAAGGGTCAGTCCACTTCAGATGGATGCGTGCCAAAACCAGGCACCTATGTTTCTCAGCATGTTTACAATACTTATCGTTGTGCATAACAGAGCTTCAACATACATTTTGTGATGTAGCAACGAATGGTATTCAATGATTAAGGTCTTTGATAGAGTCCTCGAGCCCATTACACAATTTCTGTCACTGTTGAATTTCTGTTTTCAATGCAGTAACATTTGAAAACCCAAAGATCACAAGCAATGTAGAGTTGGTCTTCATCCTTGCTCTTTTTGAATGGTGTTATTTCCGCTTGTCCTGTACCTATTAATAATAGTATGAACTGATGACAGAAGACCAAGATTCCTGGCTATTTCACGCTGAGATATATTGTTTCTAAGTGGTCTGATTATTCACTTGTGCATATCTTGACCCACTGCCTTGCCTCGTCCCATGTTGTCATGTAAATGACTGGGTGCACATTGCTGTTTGTATTTAAAGAGGGAAAAGTTGTGACATAATGTTTCCAGAAGTTTTGAAAATATTCATGTCACTTCCATGGTTTCCAGTGCGGTCTTGTCCTTCCATCCCAACTATTATGATGCATGTTGCCAATAGCAATTTCATTAAAAAAATATATACAGCCAAAAAAGAGATCAGCATTTATAAATTGTACATATTTGACTTCAGTCAGTTCATAGGCATGTATTATTTTTAGTTTTTCTAACATATATTTAGTCAATCATGTATTATTTAAATATTTTTTATTGTCTTTTATGGAAATGGGTAATGTATTTTAAGACTAAGTGCATTGTTTATTAGTTAATTAGAATGAGTATTAAGAAATAAACAGTTAAAATGGAAGCAATATCATTTCAGTTAATGAATCACTGTAATAAATAAATCAACTTATTTTAGTAATTAAAGAAAAAGATAGAGCACCGGGGATAGAAATGACATCAAATGAGGGACCTATAGTACAAAGATAAGACTTGAGCTTCACCCTGGAGGGGGTTGGTTGATGAGGCTTGAAATATAGACTCAGAAGAGAGAGATATTTTGGGATAACAATGAGATCCTTTAACACAAAAAGGGGGTCAGAAGAGAAATCTTGATTCTCAGCTGCCTAAAAAGGCATGAAGATAAAAAAGCTGAAATGCATTTTGAATGTAAATTTAAGAATAAGAGCAACAGACGTAATAATTACTTGAAAACAGATGTTTTAGATATAAGTATAATCTGGCATAGTTAAAGAGTGAAATTGAGTTAATAATTTTAGCAGTAGTGTATAGAAAATTAAAATTGAACGTATATTATATGTATTCTAGCATTGTTAATTAATTAATTAGAATGAGTATTAAGAAATAAACAGTTAAAATAGAACGGACGTCATTTGAGTAATTGCATCACTGTAATGACTAATTTCTTCTTTTTATTGTAAATTTTAAGGATAAGGGCTCATGACAAATAGATGAAATGGAAATCACACATTTTTTGCATACAAAAACTTTGGAAGTTATTGTCCGTAATGACAATTATCTGTACAGGTTAATAAATCAAACCTTATTTTAAAAACGTATCATGGCTTCATAACAGAGTAAGGCATTTCAAGTTGACGTGTAAGATGTTAACTGCCCTAGAAATAATCTGTCATCAAGACAGGGAGATATATTGTGTAACTAGTAGAGGTACCCGGTGTTGCCCGGGATAAATACACGTGTAGGTAAACAGAACAATATCAACATATTAAATTATCACTCCCAATTGGTTAAGTAATAACTCAATCAATACAACACAAAACAACGGGACTATCCATTCTAAGAAAAATACGAAAAACAGGAATTCTAGGTTATATACCGAGACTTTATCTAAACTCTTCTTGATTTGCCTCACCAATGCGGAGGATGACCAGATACGTTACACTCAAGATTTTTTTGCCTTTGATGTAGAAGCTCTTATACCTTCTTCCTCTGATCGAAAGTCCCGTTGTTCAGATGTTTCAAATGCCCGTCTAGATTTTTCTGTTTTAGCTGCAGAATTTCTTTGAGCAATACTCGTTCTTTCGCTTTCCTTTCCAGATACCTACACCTTCTGGACGTTTGATAGGGAACTCAAAAGAGACAGGCGTGACTACTTCGCCTCAGCAATACATGCTGCGTTCTTAATGTTTTGTCACTGCATCATCCTTTTATGCTCATTATTAATTATACTTAGAAACGTAAGTTCAATATCGCATTATCAGCATCTCAGTTACCCAAATATACACATTCCCGCAGAATATAGTCAAAATGTATTTTTAAGAAATATTTGAATCTGATGTGCTAACAAATAAGTTAGCTGATAACTCCGGCGTGGCTCGGACTTCTTTTTTTTTGGTTTAAGTTTTGCAATATCTTAAAAATAAACACATGAAAATGCTTAGAATTAATGCAGTGAAAATACTTACTCAAAATTCGATAAAAAATTTTTAAACTCTCACAATGTATGGACCTCTTCAAGGATGCCACTGCTAGTCTAAATAATTTCTTACTCACCTAATCTGACTTAGATGTACACTTGATGTTCTTGCAATTCCACTATTCTCTCGATGTGTTGAAGAAAAACTTGGCAAGTCATCACTTCTTGTAGTCTAGCAGTCGCCGATTTTTCTATTTGCTTGCTTACCATTTGCTCAGTACAGCACGAAAGGAGTGTTACCTTTCTCGTCTTTCCAGTCTTTCTCAATACTCTGCTAACTCTCCATTATCTCCAGTTGCAGATCGTTTGTAAAAAATTTCAAGAAATTGTTAAGTATTAAGAACTGTCTTTTCTAAAATAATCCTGAATAACAGGAATTCTATGTATTGTTACAAATTGAAATGTATCTATATTGCACAAACTTTGCCTTGCATTGCTGGTCATGAGATGCATATTGTTGATCCTTGCATAGTGTTGGTGCATTGCATGTTGACACAAATATTGATACCTATTGTTCCACAAACTTTTCCTTGCATTGTTGTTCATGAGATATATATTGTTGCACCGTGAAGATTGTTTGTGAATTGCCTGTTGACATCATTGTTGATAAGTATTGTTGCGCAAACATTGCCTTTGATTGTTGGTCATGAGGTATTTCCCATCAATATGCCTTTTCATAACAATGAATATCGATTTTTTATAAATAATTATTATTTTTTCGAAATCTGAGGCAGACAGTGACCTTCCTCATGGTTTGAATGCCAAGTATGCAAAATTTTATCAAGATCGGAATTAAACTGTAGATTTGTATAAGAAACAAATCCAGAAACAAACCCACAAACAAACATACCCACAAACAACCTTCTTTATATATATAGACGAAATACTGACTGACAATATAGTGGCTTTGCATCAACCTAAACCTATTTGAGACTTTTCATGCAAGCCAATCCTACAATATCTATTGAATTTTTCCAAAGTCAGCTAAGCATGGTATTCAGGGATGTTAGCTCGCGTAATCGCCCTATTAGAGCGGCTTGATGTATGAATGATGCACCTAATTTAGTCCCCCCTTTCTCTTCTGGAGGTCAGAAGACTTCTAAAATAACCTGTTATAATTGCGGAGGCCGACGACATGTTAAAATCTTTTTGTCCTTCTAAGCATCTCCAGGCAACCCCTGGACTTCCTAGGGCATGTGCTGCACCCAGATCATATGCGCCAAATGTGCGTACTCCACATCCCAAGCGAATCACTCGCAAAGAAGGTGCCAAAGTGTACGAGAAGAAGCCAGCAGTTAATTGCGTTAGTCTTCCAACAAAGGACTGGATATTCGACACCTTGTTTGTTCCCTGTGATGAAGGTTAAAAATTTTTTGAATCAATGCAGAAATGTCATAAAACGATCCATATTGCGGATCCTACAAAGACAGTTGTCGCTGTTGGTACGAGGGTCGCAAGTTTTTTGCTAAACTCTGGATTTGTTTTAACGCTATTTGAAGCGATGTATGCTCCTCATACGCTTTTCAAACTCGTATCAATAGGACAGTTTAAAAAATAGGGGATACTCTTTTTTTTTTGGTCCTGGTGGTTATTCTTTTACTTCCGATCAGCGCATATCCGTGGCTGCACAGGAGGCTGTTGTGGATTTACCATTCCTCCCAGTATCATCAGACATCCCCTGTCACCCGAACGGCTTCCCCACCATTTTCAATGGTGATAACTGTGGACCTGCGCTAGATGAATGAAATTTTGACAGTATATTCAGGTATGGTATTTATTCAATTGATTCAAGTTTCAAGGTTACAACTTATAGGGGGCGCCTCCAGCACCACTCTGTACATGGTGAAAAGCATGGACATTACTACCTGCTGTAGTCACCGCGCTGGTCTATGCAGGCCTGCACACGTGCATGTATACGGTCGTAGAGATGCCGAATGTCATTTTGTGGTATGGCATTCCATGCCTATTGTACCTGGAAGGTCAGATCAGCGACAGTTGTTGGTGGTTGTGGAAGAGTCCTGACACGGCATCCAACCATGTCCCAGATGTTCTCGATGGGTGACAGATCTTGTGATTTTGCTGGCCATGGTAGGATGTGGACACCCTGAAGGGCATGTTGGGTTGCAGCGGCAGTTTGGGGTCAAGCGTTATGCTGTTCTGGCATACCAGCCATGAATGGCAGCACAGTGGGTTCAACAACCATCTCAATATAAACATTTGCCGTCATGGTGACTGGGATAACCGCCAGGAGGGTCCTGCTGTTGTAGGAAATCCCTCCCCGTACCATAACGCCAGGGGTGGAGCCTGTATGCCGACGATGGATACAGTTCAGTAACAGGACTTCCCCACTCCTCCTCCTGACCCTTGTGCGACCATCACTCTGACCCAGACAGAAATGACTTTCATCCATGAAGACCACAGACCTCCATTCTGCCGTCCAAGTCGCTCTGGCTGCTCCGTGTTGAGGGGTAAGAGGCAAACATGCCACAGGGCGCCTGGACTGGAGGTTCCTGGCCAGGTGATGGTTCTGAATTGTGCGTGAAGTGAGATTGGGTGCCGCAGCAGCCCAAATGTCCACTGCAGATGCTGTCCGATTTGCCACAGCCATCTTACAGATGCGCTGGTCAACCCTTTCTCCAGTGGCCGGGACCATTGCTGCCAACAGTTGTAAACAGTGGCAACGTCTTGACCCATGCGTTTTGAATAGCATGGAACGAAAGTTCACCCTCTCGAAGGCCCACTACACGTCCTCGTTCGAATTGCATTAGCTGCCCATATTCAAGTCGCAGTCACCTTCGAGTCATGTTTTACGTACTTTATTACACACGTCCACAAGTGTCTGAAGTGACACAGATGCGCGTCTGATCTCCTTTATATCTGGCATTGGAATGTCTCATTTGTATGTACAGGGTGGTGCTGGTGGTGCTCCCTATAAGTTGTAACTTTGAAACTTGAATCAATTGAATAAATACCATAGCAGTATATACACTGCGTTTACATACACACTTTCGATCCGGATCGAAAGACAAGTTTCAAGTCAATCCTGCAAAAAGTGGCATGTAAACAGGCTTCAACAC
>JAHWFO010072208.1:0-11027 GCA_023313115.1 Rhysida immarginata
AAACACGTTGTCATCATTTTGGACCCTTTTAAGATGAATTACCTACAAATTAGAATTAAAATTTTTTTTTTTAATTTGGCTAATTATCAACCATAAGAAACAAGGTTAATCATACACAACATTAACATTCTAATAGGTGAAATTTTCATAATTAAAAAAATTAAGACCATTCTTAAGGACCCAAATTTAAAACGGATTATAATTCTTCTGGATGGTTTAATAAATTTGAGAAGGATGAAAAATCAATAGAAATGCTCTGAATTGTTGGTACCATTCGTTTCCAAGGCAACTTCATTTAACAATATATTTTAACATTCTAAATTATTTTCTAATTTATTAAATTATATTTTTGTTTATGTGAATGAAATTAAAATTAACCCCTTGATAATGAAAATAGACTCAGCCCAACGCTTTAGATTCCAGAGAGTGAGACAAGAGAGAAAGAGCTTCTCACCATCTACTACTATGGATACAGCCAACCACCATTATTTCATGCTTCGTTAAGTAAGGGATGGTGAGAAAATTTTCAGAGCTGAGAAGGAGAAGCAGAATAATTATGAAAAATCTTTCAGGGG
Organism: Rhysida immarginata; assembly: GCA_023313115.1. Taxonomy (NCBI): domain Eukaryota; kingdom Metazoa; phylum Arthropoda; class Chilopoda; order Scolopendromorpha; family Scolopendridae; genus Rhysida; species Rhysida immarginata. The sequence continues at coordinate 576 of JAHWFO010072208.1, forward strand.
AGTCATCACCCCCTCCTTCCCTCTATTTGGGAAATCACTTTTACAAAACTTCTTCAAATCCACAGAAGGCGGATGCTTCTTGTTACTCTTCATCGTCATCATCATCATTATTTCCATCATCTTTTCTCTATCTCTCTTTCATACTTATTCCAAAAATCCTTTGACAGGAAAAGATTTTTGACAAAAAGCTTTAATGGAGAAAAGGAATTTTTAGGAAAAAAAAAATCAAAAAGATTTCCTAGTTGACTTAAAAAGGTGAAATGGCCTGAAGCCATTCGGGCCCAAAGGGGTTAATTTTCAAGTTTGTTAAACTCCTCATGATGCATTACTAAAGAAGGTGAAAAAAATTAATAGATAAAAAAATATAGTTAACAGTTTAAAAACTAAATGGAATCAATGTGTCATAACAACATAGTAAAAAAAATATTAAAAAAATAAAAAAAAAAAAAAAAATGAGACTCTTAAGATCTTAAGTATCAGTTCAGACAGTGTCAATCAATGAGACAAAAAAAATAAATAAATATCAGATAAGAGAAATGGGAAAGGGGAAGAAAAGAGGAGGGCAAAAAGAATTATTTCATAACTGTAAAAACAGAATGGTAAAAAAAAAATAAAATAATAATAATAACTTTTAAGCTAAAAGCCATAAAATTATTCGTTTAAAAAATCTTGTTTGAACATCTATCATAGAGAAAGGAGGAGGGGGGAAATAAATCGGGAACAAATTCTATTGAAAATAGCAACAGCAACAACAGAATATTAAATCACTTGTTTAAACAGTAACTTTGTTAGACTTTTGGTTGTTTTTTTTTAAAAAAAAAAAGGCAAACAGGAAAAAAAATAAAACAAACATGAATGAAAACATCATCCAATGAGTCTAGATCCAACTTCCAAACAAGTTAGTGTTCTTTTTGTAAATGAAATGATTTAATACAGCTTAAAAAAATTATTTTGTCCTGGCATATATTTTTTTGGATAAATATTTATAAATACTTTATTAACGAATGAGATTCATGTATATAATCAAAAGAAATTTTCTTTGCCCTATGGATTTTCAACAGTATTCTGTACATGTGAATAGGAAACCAAAAGTGATTTAGGAAAATTTCGTGTTCAAAGGATTATTATCTGCAGTTCAAAATATTTTCCCGGATGTATGTTTGACTCTGGATTACATTAATGATATAATTTTTAATACATAAATAAAAAAAATTCTGTCTTGTTACAACTTTAACATAATGTAATTTAGATAAAATAAATAAATTCAATTAATAACAATGCATTACAAAATTAAAAAAAAAAAAAAAGTAAATACTTCATCTAAATAAATACTATATCTCTAAGCATGAATAGATCATATGAATATTTCATCAGAAAAATTTAAGTTCATTCGAAACTTGAAAAGTTAAATTTTTCATTGATTTCTATAATTAGAAAAATAATACAACAAACCACAATACAATTGGGAAATAAAAAAATAAATTATGCAGAATTATGGATCATTTTCCTTTTAGATTTGATTTGCCATCGTCATTTAAGTAAACTATACATAAATACAAAATCATCTGCATGCTTGTCAAAACCAAGGGTCAATAAAAACCTGCTTTAATTATTACATTTAATTTAATGTTAGCCATCTTATTTATCCGAGGCCTAAGTAGAGCATATTAAAGTTACATGCTATAACATATAACTAGTTCAATATATCTGAATGATGATAATTCTTCTATTAATAATTTGTCAGATCTTGAATTATTTGAAGAGTCAAATCTTCAGAGACATAAATTGATTTCCAAGGGGGGAAAATTCAATTCATTTTGTTAATTTTAAAACTGCATAGTGAGTAGACTGTGTTTCTTTTATTAACTCATTTTTCCCGTTATTCATGCTTTTGGGTAGCGTGACAGATTTAATGTTTTTTAATTTTTATTTTTCTCCTAAATGGATAACAGTGGCATCAATAATTTTGTCTATGTGACGTCAACAATTCAACATTTGCTTATTTATTCATTTGCCTCTGAAATTTTTGGAGCAACCTGTTATTCACTATTATGTTATTATTTATTTATTTTTTTTTTAATATTTTCTTTTTTCACCATAGCTACGGTTGTTTCCACTTCATTCCCTGTCTTCAATTGTATCCTTGAAGGGTCCTTAATCGAGAAAAGCTGATTAAAAAAAAAAAAAAAAAAAAAAAAGAAAAAAAAAAAAACCGTTTAAAAAGTTTCCATTATTATTAATATTGGACGAAACCATTGAAGGTTTCGATTAATGTTCCAACATAAATACAGAACACAAACAACAAATGACATCACTCTAAGCTGAATTGCTCTTGACAGGCTATCCAAGTCAAACATTCGAATCCAAATGGAATTCTTAAAACAGGAATCAATAATAATGGCCAAGTGGAATTATTGATTATTTTTTCTACCCCTTGATGACCAAGTGCATTTGAAAGCCAATGTCATTTATTTTATGAGAATACATTAAACAAATAGGTTACAAGTAGCTAATAAAAGCAGTGGAGGAAGGAGGAATATACGAGGAGAAAAAAAAACAAAAAACAAACAAACAAACCCAAAAAAAACATACATGTAATAATGTCTTTCTATCATCTTTTGGATTTACGTAATGGTTTTGTTAATACATTATTATGGACATTTATCAAAGGGTTTCGTTTTTATAATAATATATACAGAAAATTGAAAAACAAGCATTATATAAAATTTTAAGATACGAAGTAAAACATATATGTCAAAATGTACTCAATTATAATTTGAAATTAGATAAAGGCTTCCAATTTCAATAAGTGGATGCTCCGATATATTACAATATAAAATCAAGTGATTATAACAGAAGCTTTAATTTGCTATGAACATGTTAAATACCAATTAATTTACATCAAAATGGAAAACCATAGAAAGCAATAAAGGAAGAAATTGTTAGTTCCCAAAATAATATATTACAGTGCTGTGGATAGTTGGAAATATTATAATTGCTTTTGAGGTTAGGAAATTCTTTAATGATGCTAAGGTGAAGAAAGAATTTCTATTAAATATATAATCATTCCATATATATAAAATGATATATGGAAGGAAATTCGATAACTGCACAAAATTCTATTATACACGTTTACTTCAACTGAAACAAAATTTCAAATAATATAAAAGTTCTACACGAAATATTTACAGGAAATTAAAAAAATCTCCAAGCAATTCATCTTTCTAATATACTCATTATATAATCTACCAAATAAGAATTTCTGACAACCGAATCTTTTACTGTAATTTGTATTTCTACAACGTTAAATCTTTATAAGCCTTCTGAACTTCTTCCTTATTTTTCTTTGGATAATAATAAAAGAATTTCTTAACTGCAGATCGCTGAAAAAATAAAGATCATGCCATTTGGATAAATACATTTCCAACCAGAACTGAAGCCATATATATTTACAATTCGTTTACTTCTTTTGCGGTCGTTTTATGGTAAAGAAAATAAATAAAGTCAAACACAATTCCTATAGGCATTTGGGGAACACTAATAATATAGTTACAACTATTGATTGCTTAATGTCAAGGCAATCGATTTACTTTTATTTATTTATGGATTTTATATTTTGTAACATTTAAGTTTTCTTCTAGAAGATACTTTTAAGAAAATGATTCAATCATATAATTTTATTCATTTAAATTCTGTTCGATGCTATTCACTGAATTAACGATGCACATTTCATAACTAGTCAAGTTTAACCAACACCTCCTAGAAAGAAAGTCTGTGCACTGAAAATTCATACATTGTTACATGATCATAAGAAGTCATAATTTAGGGCTTATTATTGGTAGAAATACGATTAACAATGCCTTTTTATAATGATGTAACAATGTATGAATTTTCAGTGCATAAGCTTTCTTTTTTAGGTGTTGGTTTAACCCACTCGTAAAAACCGCCGAGGGACCACATTCCCATGGGCCTCAGGCTGCATGAAATATAGCATATTATTATGAATTCTTTACAGATTTTTTTTTTTTTTAACCCACCTTGTGCTAATATACACACGAGTCATTTAATAGTCGTTTAAGAATTCAAAAACACTTTCAAGTGTGAATTTCTGAACTCGCATTAATACGTACGAACGAAGTCACGTTACTACAATAGTTACTTTATTATAAACACGCAAAAGTCCCTCCTGTTGATCAATCGATTGTCGAAAACATGTTTTGATTATGATTTTAAACAGGTCTGGGAAAACATGTTGCTTTAAATAAAAATGTAATTACGAATAATAAAAACTTGACACGAATATTTCTCAATGTTTTACTATTAAATAAGAAATGGATGAATTAACTAACCTTAACTTACTATTGTCGAGCACTCTTTCTCAGCTTGAGATGATCGAACTGATCGTCATGATTTAAAAAATAAATTCACTGTTTTCACATAGATAATTCACTTTCGTGAGGAGGTAATACGATCGTGGCATTCCAACATGTTTACTACCTTCACATAACTTTAGACCTAAGATGTAAATGCAGGCAATCCAGTTGCCAACCGAGGCCGTGACCAATGAAATCCCCTGGACCGGAAGTTAACGTCGAGACATTGAAACGATTAATAAAAATTATCAAATATATTATTTCTCAAACATCACACACTATTATATATATATAATTATTTAAAACATTGTCATATTGCATAGAAGTGCATTTTATATTTTAATGTGAAAAATATTTTACTATGAAATATACTGCGGGTCTGATGAGTTATTTGAAACGAGTAAGCTTCCGGTTGTTGACCGAATAGAACAACATGCCGCTTTTCAAAGGTAGAGAAATATTTATATGCATGCGTTATTGCTAATGTAATCAATTAGATGAATGATCTACTTATAAAACTTTTTTCTTTATTAATATATAAGATAAGTAGAAAGCATGCGATCCAAAAATTGCTGTTATGCTTTATGTACTTCTGATTACATTATCTTGTGAAAAATGAGCCGACGCTGTTATTTTACTGATCTGTTCTATATCAATTGTGCCTCGTAATGTTAAAGTCTACAATTCTTAATCGTTTACTATTTTTAAATGTTTAGTGAAAGTAAAATGGGGGAAAGAATTGTACGAAAATGTAGAATTAAATACGGACGAAGAACCGATGGTGTTCAAAGCGCAATTGTTTGCATTGACTGGTGTACAACCAGACAGGCAAAAAGTGATGCTCAAAGGGGCAACACTCAAGGTGAATATATAAATTTGATGTTTGTTAGTGATAAAACAGCTAATGAAAGTGGAAATTAATTCTTAATCCTCATTTTTAGGACGACGATTGGGGTAATATCAAGTTGAAGGATGTAAGCATATTTTTTTTTTTTTATATAAATATTTATGACTTTGCTTTTTTTTCATAGTTCAACGATCGCAGCGTATAAACTTACGGTATTCTTATTTAGGGTTTATTAATTCTGATGATGGGGAGTAAAGAAGAAGATGTCCCAGCAGAACCAATTGAGAAAACCACTTTTTTAGAAGACATGTCAGAGTCGGAATTGGCAACTGCAGTGAGTGTGAAAAAAATACGTTGCAATTCATCAGTTCACCATTACTCACGTGGCTGTGTGCCATTCTCTCAAAAAAAAATTTTCACATTTATTTATAATTACTAATGTTAAACCCTCCCTCTTAAAAGCCTGATTTATTAAAACATCAGTCCATAATCTTCTTGAAAGGTTAGGGATTACAATAAAACAAATTAGACATGGGATTAAATCACCAGGATGAAAAAATACTAAACATCTTTTCCTAATAATCCCCATTTCATCCACATGACGGATGTAGAAGAAAAGGACGAGACACAAGAACCATGAAATGAAAATCCAACACAAAACCCTGAAAAAAAGCTGTCGTTTCGGATAGAGGTAATCCTTTGTCAAAGCAAAGAGGATAATAAAAACCCATCACTTTCTGGATAATATTTTATTATCCTCTTTGCTTTGACTAAGGATAGCCTCTATCTGAATCATCAGCTTTTTTCAGAGTCTTATCACCCTGTGTTGAATTTTCATTTCATCCACAGTAATTGTTTTCTTCATGTAAGCACCCTTTTAATTCTAACTTCTAAAGCATTCTTCTTCTACTTGATTTCTCCACTCTTACTGTTTTCACTAATGTAATCTATAAAATTTTAGCTGAGCCTTGCAAATATTTCAGCCTTGCTTGTACAAACCCAATCAAATGCTTGGCCTGTGCTTAGAAAGTCGTATATTAATAAAATTGCAGAAAAGATTAATGAAATTTTCCTTATTAAAAAAAAATTAGAATTACAAATTAACTTTATGAATCACACACAATGACCATCTGGATTTTTTGAAATTTTTTCAACTCTTTACAACTCATGGAATACACATCAGCCATTACAACCAACTTCATAATGGACCAGGCATATAGGCATGAAAATACACTGATAATAACATACAACAATAATGAAAACTAAATAAATGAGATATTTAACTTGAAATTACCGTAGATGATGGCACCATCTCACATTGTGCTAGAGACAGAGCAGCAGCAGGATTGTGATTGGAAAAGAGCACATTAAATAACTAGTAGAAATGGGCAACAAGGTAAAAAGGCACTATTTATAATAGGTCATTATCGTTCCTGGATGGCAGAGAACTACATTAAAAAAGATTGAAAAAAAAAACATAGTTTACAATCCAATGGAGAAGTGCTTGCTGGGATCTATTGATGATATAGCTAGACTATGGAATCCTATTTGTCTCTTCTATAGTGTATAGTTGTAAATATATATGCAAGTTTATCATTAAGTTTTGCCATTTCAGCTTAGCCCAAGAGAATGATAATTTTAGTAAAACAAAGTAAAGAGAATGCACTCTATTTGAATGATTCAGTTGAAGCTACAGCAGTAAGGGGGAGTAAAAATATGTATTGCTTTGTTGGAATGCTGGTTATGTAAACTAGGCATTATTAGGAAGCAATAGAGCATTCAATAAATATGCTGCAAGTCAAAATAAGAAAATGGCTGTGTGCTGCATCACACAAAAAAAAGTTAGGGACAGCACTATTAAAACAGAATAGTCTGAAAGGAATCCCATCATAAGTCAGGGACTAGCTGTGTCCAGGATATGCTTTACATATTCATTTACATAAGCAGCTTCAAAATGTCCAAGAGCATGTATAATCTTTTAACAAATGTTGATTGCTGAATATAATTGCTGTAAGGTAGTTATTTTTGTGAGGTTAAAATAAAATTTTTAGGCAAAGCATTTATTACTTAATGCTAATTTAGTAGCTTAAATGTTGTGAGTCCGTGCAAATTAAGAAGAAATGCGTATGTAAAAGAAACGTATTTATTAGACGTTGTATATTATTAATAGATACACATTATATTGAGGAGCATAAATTATAATGTAAACGTAAATGTTTAACAGAACAGTCATTACATATATATACCTTGCCGTTCATCACCATAGCAACTCTATAGAGCCATTGTGTCAACCTATCGTAAGCACGTGCCACATCCCCTTTGTTGACATAATCCTCAGTTACGGAAAACTCATTGTTGCCGAGGTAAAGTCCCACATGGCCCCTCCTCTAACAGAAACGATGAGTTTTCCTACAAAATAGATAAAGATATAAAGATTAGTGACTATCTGAAACCAATTTTATTATAGATAATAGTTTCTTCAGCTTCTTTCCAGAAATGTTCTTCGTTAAAAATTCTGCAACCATTTCATCGGTTGGGTTTGAATATAACTGATTTGAATGGGTTTATGTTCTATTAACTCCCATTGTTCTGATTCGGCGCTGTTTAATGCCTCATCCACAGTTATTTGACTAACAGAATTGCCTAGCAGTAGCAGTAATTGGTCATCATCGGAATCATCTTCACGGAAACAATAGGTTTTGTTCTTCAATCTCTCAGATCGTCTCAGACAAGCGTTAGATGCTGCTTGATTTTGTGCATTAGGTGCAAGCTCCGGTTCTGAAGATCGTACATGTGATGACTCTTCATGTTCTTCACTGATTCTATTTTGTGCGTCTTTTTGCACATACATGTCACCAGTGCATTTTACTTCAGGTTGAGCCTGATCATCGTCATCATAGCTTTCCTCATAACTTGGCAGAATCACTTCATTATCCTCCTTTTCCATCTCTAGAGACGCTCGCTTGAAGGGGAACACAGCTTCATCAAATCTGACATCTCTTGAAAATAACAAGGTTTTATCGGCTAAGTTCATTAATTTATAAGATTTTCTTTCATTGCAATACCCTAGTAGTACGACTATCACGGATCTGTCCGCCCAATACTTTCCCGACTGAAAAACTTTAATCTTTGCCCAGCCTTTGCAGCCAACGACGCGAAGATGTCGAAGACTATGCTTTCTACTAGTCCAAACTTGTTCTGGTGTCTTTCCATTTAAAGTTCTACTTGGACAGCGATTTCTTATATACACGGCTGTATATGCCATTTCAGCCCAAAAAGAGTTATCTAATCCTGATTGCTTCAGAAGAACTCGGATAGCATCTTTAATGCTTCTATTTGCATGTTCAACCACACCGTCCTGCTGAGGTGTGTAGACGCATGTCTTCTCATGCTTGATTCCTAACTTCAATAAGATACTTGTCATTGCAGAGTTGACAAACTCCTTTCCATTGTCGGTTCTTATTCTCCAATCTTCTTTCCGCTTCTCATTTCTTCTTCTGTAAAAAACTGTTGTAGTTTCAGTGGCACATCAGCCTTTCTCTCTAGCGGATAAATAAACATCTTCCGACTGTAGTCGTCGACAATGTTCAGCAACCACCTATTTCCTCCAGCAGATAGGTTAAAGGGACCCATCACATCTATGTGAAGCAGCTCCAGTATCTGATTAGTGTGATTGTCATTTCGCTTTCCAAATGGAACGGCCGTGAACTTCCTGGATAAACAAATGCCACATTTCCCTACTGGCTTGAGTGATCCCTCGATCCCCACATTCATTTTCTTTAGGGTCTCAATATCTCCTTGATTAAGATGTGCAAGGCGTTGATGCCACAGGTCATAATTACATGCACTTGATAGAGTGTTCAACGCTACATTTTCTTCGTGAGCAACATATAAACCACCATCGTAATTCATTTTGAAACGAAACTTGCCTGAGATGTCCCATAATTTGGCAACATTGCCAGCAAATTCTATACGACATCCATTATTGACCAATTTACTCACTGACAAAATATTCGCCTTAAGGTTGGGCATAGCATACACGTCCTTGAGATGAATCACATTGTTGCATAGTTTAAAGGTTAATTCACCCTTCTGTGACACGTTCAGTTCATAACTAGAAGCAGTCTTCACAGTTGCTTGGACTGAAATGGAGTTAATCAAACGTGACTCTTTGTTTATGAAGTGGAGTGTGGCACCAGAATCCAATATCCAAGTCCTGTGCTGAACTTCTCCTTCCTTCATTAATAGCACTGACGTTCCAAGTACTGGAGTGGTTGCTTCAGGTAAAGTAGCATTTTTCTTGACCTTGGCTAGATGTTTACATAAATATGTCCTTTTTTCTTGCAGTAATTGCATATAGGAACGTATTGTTTTTTTCCTTTTAATGGTAACATCTGTTCTCCTCTTGCATTAGCTTCGGCAATCGCAAATAAACTGTCTGTATTTATACTTTGTAAATTATGCTCCTAATTCTTCTGTCTTGCTTCTTCATGGAGCAATAATGAAGTCACGCGCTCGCAACTTGTATCACATTCGCTTCTATTGATGCATACAGGCATTCATAACTTTTAGGTAAAGGTACTAGTAACAGAACGCCGAGTTCCTTATCTTGTATTGGGTGACCCATGAGTTCTAGTTTACCGGCTATTGTTTTCACTTCATTGATGTAAGATCTCATGCCCTTACTTTCATCATACTTCATGTGATATAGTTGACGTTTCAGAGAAACAATTTCTGGTAATCCTACCTTATTGTAGGTGTCGTCTAGTTTCTTCCAAGCCACGTGAGCTAATTCACTACTTCTAATTATTTGGAAGTTTTGTTCATCCACAGAATTCATGAGTATCCATAGAGCTCTTAAATCCTTCTTCTTTATGTCTTCTTGGATGGGCGCTTGAGGTTGTCCTACAACACTATACCTCGTCCAACAAGAGAAAAACAGGGTGTGTCACAGGAAGTTTCAGATTAGCCAATCAGAGAAAGGGGGCCTCATGTGCTTACTCACTTCTGTCTCATGTCTCATTGAAGAAGCGCTTTATAATATTACAGCAGAAGCTTTAATATTATTCAGTTGCTTTGCTTTAATTATAATTAAAATAATTGTACACTTCATAAAATTGTCTTTTAACTCAATTTTATATATATCGTTTACTTATTTTAAGGTAATAACGTGCAGTCTGTTTAACCATCATTTTTTTTAAATATTTATACATTCTAATGACATGTTTTTTG
>JAHWFO010072215.1:809-19149 GCA_023313115.1 Rhysida immarginata
AATAATTCCAACTCGATATAGTCGTAACTATATCGGATTTTTTTAGTGGGCCATGGTTTTTCGATGAAGTGGGGTGTACCGGATACTATCCGATATTAGAATTTTTATGACTCCTCTTAAAGCAGGACAGAAACCTGGTGTGTATGGAATAAACTTTTAATACCACGATACTAATATCAAATATTGCCCATCACTAATGAGTATCTCATTTTCTAGAAGTAAAATATTCATTTAAAAAGACATACAAGAAAAGACTTTATATTATAAATAATACAAGACCCTTAGTTGCATTTTGTCCGGTTCCCATTTTAACCTACCTAACGATATAAAAACTAACATTTATTTAAAAAGACATACAAAAAAGAATAATTTTCTAGGTCCATACAATATGCTTGCTTAGTAGAAAGAATTAAACAGATTTGTCTCATAAGATTTTTTATACGAAATAACCTCCAGAAAACATTTTTTTTCCCATTAAATGAATTATATTGCCGAACACATCTCTTTACGCCGAATGTCCAAATGTCGATGAAATGCAGGCATTTCTCCGTCGATTAAATTTCCGTTCGGTCATATGTACGTCGGTGAAATGTCCGTCGGTTAAATGTCCGTTCGGCCAAATGTCCGTTCGGTCGAATGTCCGTTCGGCCAAATGTCCGTTCCGTCGAATGTCCATTCGGCCAAATGTCCGTCGGCCAAATGACCGGGTACCCTCGCATTCGTGCCTTAGTATACAAATATCCCGTTCCGTGAAACTATTGACCTTATCAAAAAGGGACTTACCTTGAACAACGTAGAAAAGGAGGCCCGTGAAGATATGGTTAGTGCTCTCAAGGTGATACACAAGCAGAATTACATCCTGTTTGGAGACGGTTTTTACTCCATGGACAGTGGTGTCTTAATAGGCTCCCCTATTAGCACCACTATGGCAGAAGAGTTTTTACAAGCGCTGGAAGCCACACAAGTCACTAAACATCTTGTGTTCTATGCCCGTTACGTAGATGACATCTTGATTGTTCTAGACGAATCAAAAACAGGCGCAGACTAACTCCTAAACTTGTTCAATGGTTTCCACCAAAGCATGGCCTACGCCATGGAAGAAGAAACTGAAGGCACAATCAACTTTCTAGATATGACGATTAGGAGGAACGGAAGCAACAGACAACTAGAATTCAACGTTTTCCGTAAGCCAACTACAACCGAAGATATTATTAACTTTGACTCTAATCATCCTCCACAACAAAAAGCAGCAGCACTTAGATACCACTTCAATCGGGCAATTACATACCCTATAACCACCAAAGACAGGAGAGAAGAAATTCACCCTACATATGATATGGCCAGAAGAAACTCCTTTCCAGACGAGGTGACCAAGTCAATACTTCACCGGACCAAATGCAAACGCACCCACCAGCCCGATCCACTCCCTAACCAACCATACACGACATTCACCTACACAGGCCCAGAAATCGTCAGGATTAGCAACATTCTCCGTAGCAGAGGCTTGAGAATAGCGTTTAAAACCAGGAACAAGTGCAAATATGCTCTAAACCCGATTAAGAAAACTAATAATTTGGCAGATGATTTTTCTTCGAGTGGGGTGTATAAACTCACATGTCCAACGTGTCAATCCTTTTATATCGGGTGTAAGAAAAGGTCGTTCAAAGAAAGATTTGCGGATCATCGCAGGACTTGTATAAAAGGAGATGGAAGTTTTGCTTTCGCGGAACACCTGATTAAGAACAAACACTCCTTTGGGTCGATTAACGATATAATGACACTAATCAAGAATGAACGTAGCCACAGAAGAATCTTGACTTATGAAGCTTTAGAGATTAGGAAGTACATGATTGCTGGAGATGGAAAAATCCTCAATAATCAAACAAACCTTCTGAGAAATCCTATTTTAGACACAGTGAACAGCATCATCAACAACAGAACTAGTACCAATGGAGAACACTAATAAGGTCCGCTTACGGAGCAAGAGCAAGCCGCTTACAAGAGCAAGAGTAGTCCGCTTGTAAGAGCAGTCCGGTTGTAAGAGCATTCCAAACAATTGTAACATTGCATTTTGCAAAATTTCTCAGTAATTACCTTGAGGGTATCAAGCATATTCTTTGTTAACCCACCAATCAGCAGTAATATCTTCTGATTGGTGGGCAATTACCATATATTCGGTGGTAAAGATCGACTTGGTTGTACTCTCTTCCTACCCTGATGATGAAGTGTATTCGAAACGCGTAGGTTATTAAAACTTCTACCATTTTGCTATTCAAAAACCCTTTTATTTATTTTCTCATTCGTAGAAGGTCGGTTTGCGCTCCACACATTACTTTAACATTGTTCTCGACAAAGCCTATTCTACAATTTTGCATTTTTTTTTTCTGCATGTGGCGGCTACACTATCTGGCCATTCGTCACAGGACACCTTTCTAAAAGCTCACGCGATCGTCCGTACACGTCAGACAACCTATAAAGAGGTTTACGGATTCCTGTGGGGACTTTGAACGGACGACGTGAACTTAGTGCGGAGGAAAGAGAGTTGATCATTGGAGCCCACAGGTTTGCACATTCGATCCGTGAGCTTCCATCAAAATTCATATAACCGCTCGACAGCGAGTAATGTTAATTTGATATGGATGAAGTGGAAGCCAGAAGGGGTTATACCATGTCAAAACCAGACCAGTAAACCGACAAAATTGAGAGAACGCGACCTTCGCTGCTTGAAAGATGTGATGATGTCAAATCGGAATTTTTGTTAAAAACGTTGGCACAGGATTTCGAACGGCTTCATCTAGTGATGCAAGCGATCGTACCGTCTGCTGAGAGATCCTCGCACTTGGTTTTCATGATGTGTAGTTTGTACTGAAAGCCAAATATCACAGCACTCAATGCGACCCGTCGGTTACAGTGGTGCAATGGGCGTCCCCATTGGACTCAAGAACAATGGAATACCATCTTATAGAGTGATGAAACCCGCTACCAGTTGTAGTGGTAAGATGGACCTGTGTGTGCGTTAGGAGAATGCTTGGCGAATAATGTTTACTGTAATTTGTCGTACTCACAGTGGAATTCGGAGGAGGTGGCATCATGGTCTGGTCCTGCTTTTCGTGATTTGATCTTGTTCTCTTGTTTTAGTTCTCGGAACCATGAATGCCGAAGTGCACCTATCAGTGTTGGACAATTCTGCGCTACGACATTGTGGGAACACATTGGCAATGGCTCATACCTGTTTCAGCACGAGAATGCTCTCTATCATACAGGTTTCAGGAACTGGGCGTGAGGAAACTTGACTGGCCAGCCGAAAGTCCAAACCTCAACTTATCGGATACTTTTGGAAGGAATTAGAGCGCCTGTTGAGACCCAGGTTATGCCCCGCCCTCCCCAAAGGCATACCCGGTTGACACCACTGAACTGTTTGCCAATTTGAAGGATGAAAGAAGGTAGATTTTGGCCGACAGGTATCGAAAAAGTCTTCCTCGAAGGGTTGCGGATGTCATTGAGCGAAAGGCGCCTCTACACGATAATGATGTCGTGCAGGGTCCGGTTTATCTTACTGGTTTGGGGTGTCCGGTTACGAATGTCCAGACAGAGTATATGAAAATGCTACTGCTTATCGCGCATGGTTTCTTCAACAAGGGCTTTGCGAGCACGAAGAGGATTTTCTTTATTTACCCCGGCCGCCCGAGATATTAGTTGTCAACCACATAGAGAATGTTGGAGACATGTTGGAACGACATAACGGACAGCAAGTTCATGTTTTAAGGAAATGTCTGCTGAATACCCTGTTTTTCATTTACAGGGTCTTTATAATTAAAGTTCCATTTTGACATGGCCATAAAAATCTACTGGACCAAAAGCTATAATACTTGGTAATATTATACGAGAGGGCAAGGGAAGTTCATACCCACCAAAAAAAATTAGTTCAAAAGGTCACCACCAGCATGGAATGGCGCTCTATGCAATATTCGTATGCGAAATTAGACACGAAGACACAGGTTAACATTGTTACTAAATGACGATGGAGGCCACATTCAATATGTAACTAATTTTAGTAACGATTAAAGACTTGTTAACCTGTGTCTTCGTGTCTAATTTCGTATACGAATATTGCATAGAGCGCCATTCCATGCTGGCGGTGACCTTTCGAACTAATTTTTTTTATGGGTATGAACTTCCCATGCCCTCTTGTATAATATTACCAAGTATTATAGCATCTGGTCCATTAGTTTTTTGTTTCTGGCCATGTCAAAATGGAACTTTAATTATAAAGACCCTGTACTTACGAGGGATTAAAAATTTTTTGATTCTATGCTAAGGCAGACTCCTAAAGAGTTCCTTGACTAATTTTCAACCAAATGCTGTTCATCAAATGGCTTTATGATCAGACCACTGTATGACGTTCGTATCATGGTATGACTATATGCCTAGTTCCTTAAAGTAGCACCAATCCTTTTGATATTCTCTTATATTGGAAATTACATACATTCTTTTGGCGTAAGCAGTTCTAATAAATATTATTGAGATATTGAGATTTTTATAAAACTTCGATTCTAGAGTGGCATATCTCAAACCCATAGGGATTGTTTATCACATATGGGAGCCACATTACCGGTAGGAAGATCCTCTTCCAACAAATCTGGCGCAAGTAAAAGAATTTCTAGTGAATGTCTTGTCTTCTATTGATTTATAAGTGCCTCGACGTCTTCTTATCTCTATACCAAAATGCATAAATCCTGTATATCGGGCCAAAGTGTGTCCAAATCCAGGATAAGCGAAACAATATTTTCGGCTTCAAAGTCTCTTCTCAATTTATGACCGTAATATATTTGGATATATGTATTTGGTTCTCCCATGATAATTTTCCTGAACTGAATTGGAAATTTTTGGTTTGTCACTACACGCCTAATCCCAACCACCTCACTCAGCAAGCACATCTGCATGCCCCAATTATCAAGATATACTTGGCTGGAACTGAAGCGAGGCGTATAGATTTGGGGAGACATTGTTTTGACAGTGAAGGCTGCTGATTCCTGTAAAGGCTCTGAACATAAATAGCGCCCCTGAAAATGGTCTGAGACAAGATTGGAGGGGAATTCCACCTTTTTGCTACCAAAAACTGGTGGAAAGACTACTTCGGAGGTTGGTGGCTGTCATCAGAGCCTAACGAGATGACACCGCTTATACAAATTTATGTTATCTGAAGTCTGCGGCGCAGAAATTTTGATATCCTTAAACTTTTGATCACATAGTATATATCGCAGCGCATTGAAAGAGAAATTAAAGTTTGAACGAATAATTATCGGCTAAGGCTTAATAAATTTTATTTTCCCCAAACATTGTGGTGTACGAATAATTTTGCAACAGAGTGTAAGTAAACGTACGGACTTTAAATGTCATCCGAAATATAAAATAAAAGCTTCCAATTCACAAAAGATTATTAGAAAAAGAAATACCCAATACGAGTATCTAAGTCTTGCTCTCATAATTATTTTAAGCAGTGTGTTATTTAAATGTTCAACGTTTTTCTGCGTTTGTATTAAAAGATGATTAAATTGAAAAATGGTCTTAATTATATAGGGTGATCCATATAAAATTAACACGTTTCTTTATTTCAACAAAAATATTGTTAACGCAATTATATTATCGCTGATTTAATATTATATGTGGTATAAGTGGAAGATTACTCGCGTCTATAATAAATGCTGTAAGTATCCTCTCTCCTCCTCTAGGGACAATTTAACATGTCTTTTTCGCTCGTTGGTGGACTACAGAGGGTTGTTAGGGATATATGATAACAGTTACAGAGGGCTAGAAGAGATAGAAAACACCTTTCGCTACCATGCGTAGCCATGCATAGCTGCTATTGCCCTGCATTGCATTTTCCATTGCAGGAGAATATAAAGCAGAACACCAAAATCAATTTTAACCATTCCCATTGACACGTTTTCCAAAAACCCTCAACTGTTGGCGATCGTCTCTTTCCGATGGCCCGTATACGTAGGTCAAAGCCACTGAAATCCACAGGCGATGCGTCCAGCGACTTGACGGTATGTCGCTGAATGGAATGGAAAATCCGGTATGTCCTTTTACCATTTCTCATCTACATGGTATCGTTCATACAGTTTACGGCAGTTGGTCCGTCGCTCTTGAACATGGCTCGAAACAACTTTTGAACGTGGCTCTTGTGTTGCTTCTCCATTTGTAAATCACGGTTGATAATTGTGTTTACCGCGTACGCAGAAGCCTTCTTTGCAGTGGTCCGTTGTGTTGGTGGCTTACATCCGATTACGAGAATCCGAACTTTCCGGACTACATCAGAAGTACGTCTAATAGATGGTCTCAGGTTGGTCTGTTTTTTACTCTCAGGAACGGCGCCGCTTCTGGTTTTGTCAATATTATTTTGCACACTTGATATCCCTTTTTAGAAACTACGAAACCTAGCTTCTTGCATGGATTCATAATTTCGGATTAGATGATTTTTGGCATCGGAAAGAACTGTAATGAAGCCCTCCCAATACTTGTATTTCTCCCAATTGAAGGTTGGCGTGCCTCAATGTTTATAGCTGGCTATTCGAATACTAACTATTTTTATATCCCCCGTAACAGTACTTATCGTGAAATGAACATTCTTGGCACATTTAATTATACTAATTATTGTAGATCTCTAACAATTCTCTGTATGTTGTCAACACCAATGATCTCTCGTGTTATGTTCTATTTCAAATCGTTGAAAGCTTGAGGGCATATTGTGTAAACTATATCCTATAAATACTCCCTTAAGTAAGATGTTGGTAAAACCGGAGATCTCGGTGGCCAAAGATTGTTAGAAATTATTTGGTCAGGAAAGAAACTTTTGATCAGCCGTATAGATTCCTTTGATATGCTACATCTGTGCTCCAATATTTTGATGAAAATATCCTTATGCCAGCTTTATATTATCCAGTTGTTATAACAAACACCATGAAAATGGTTATGTACTTTGCAGTGTTGACAGTCCAATCCCTGAATTCTTTGTACGGAGATTGCACACTAAATTCACGTACACCAAACCTCTCAATGGTCACGCTTAGTTTGACGGCTAAAACGAGCCTACTGGGTAGATTTCCATACGAATTAATAATGACAGATAAGCGTTAGCTTTATATGAATCACCCTGTACTTACGGCGAATTTTTCAGTACAAGGAATAACATCTTACATGATAAGCTAATACAATTAAAGTTTTAAACCTTCTGTCGTTGTCTGCAGGAAATGTGAGAGAACCCCAGTGCACGATATTGAAAGGTTCCTGTAAATAAAATCTTGACTTGAGAACACCACCTTTATTAGTTCTGTAGGAAAACATTATATTGAAAAAAAATCTTCATTTTTCTTACCATTTTCAGGCAAACTTATTCCTTTGAAAACATACACAAGCAGCGAAATTTTACAATCGTTGAATCTAAAAAGAAAATAATATATAATTAAGTAAATATCTCAGCTCTTTAAGCATTTTGCTATTTTAATTGTTTTTGGATATAATATTCTGCTGTAATTAGCGCAGGTAAGACAAGGAATTTCTCTGTTTCGAAGAAAGGAAAATCGACAGTACTGAATGGAAAAGGCTAAAAACAGCAAAATCCTCGAGTTCTCACACGCCGAACATCACAGGTCATTCAAACGGTCAAACACCTTGTCCAATGTGGAAATCCAGCAAGCCAAAGAGGGATCGTAAACACTGTAGGAATTTAACAGGCTATCATAAATAAAATAATAAACAGAAATTTGCAACTGTGTAAGCGTCATAAGAGTCGTGTTCTTTAGCTGGTGCCATCACACATCGTAGAAAAGAAGAGGAACTGTCGGAGGTCCTGTGAGGGTTACCTCGCAGGAAAACTGTTGGATATAAATAGTATCGACCGCTCTTCCTGATTGTTGATCAAATGGCGTTGGATTTAAGGACGGTTGCCTAGACACGACATTGTTGGTGTTTGGCGAGGCTCCTCATTCTTGTGCCACCCGAGCAAACCAGACGTTTATCGCCATTGCTTGTACCTTAGCCCTTTTTATATAGATGTAAACTTAGACAACTGTATTTGTATAAGGGACAATATAATTATTATTAATTAACGACTGTTTTGGTGTTTCCTTTCTTAACATCTTACACCTTGACAGCAAATGGAGCCAGAAACTGTGGAACCAACTTGACAAGAACGACAGGAAACCACTAATCCACATAAGATTAATGGTTTCCTGTCGTTCTTATCTTACACCTTACAAAATCCAACAGGTTATGGGTCCAGACATCGTCAGCGACTGCATGCGAAAGGTACGATGTTCAACCGTGACGATTTCTAAAGAGTTCGAATTCAATTTGACTGCCTTTACTATGTGTGATATGTCTCAACTCTAACTAATTGAGATTTAATGTACCAATAGATGACTATCAAGCGATAAATTCCAGTGCACGTTTCACCGAATTTATTGAATTTAAATTGTCTACCGGACTTCTTCCGACAGGGTGAGCCGTTTCGAAACTCTCTCGAAGGGTAATTATGATACTGTGGAAGATGCAAGTTCAGGCTATCCTCATCAAAAACGAAACGTGGGATTATGTTTGTGTTGAGAAACCGAAGTCAGAAGCATTTGAAGGAGCAACAGAGTTGGCGACTCAAACAGTTCTTGATGATTGGATCAAGCAGGACCGCAAAGCCAAGTGCGATTTAATTTTAGCCATTAGTCCTTCTGAATTAAGAAAAAATTCGGGATTGCGACACCATATATCCCTCCAAAGGCCCCGCTCGCAAGGCAACTTTGCTGAAGCAACTCGCTTAGAAAAGATGCAAGAAGTTGATGATATCCGTGATCATCTCTCTAAGTTCTTGGATGCTGTCGATAAACTGCAATCAATGGACGGAGACATTAATGGTGGCTTCCTGACCATCATGCTTTATATTGTCTGCCTGACTCCTTCGAAAACTTCAGATGCGCTATAGAGACTCGAGACGAAGTCCCTAACGCTGAATCACTTCGAATAAAGATTATTGAAGAAAGCGATCCCAGAAGACACAAGTCCGTCGTCAGAGATTCAAACGCCTTACTCGTCAAACATTCTCCTTTCCGGTCCGAAGCCCATGGCTTCAGAAGATGCGACTGCAAGAGGCATAAAGACAGACGGAAGCAATCAAATGTCATTGTTGCGGAATTCCAGGCTATAAAATTGCCGAATGCCGAAAAAAGAAAAAAAGTGAAAGTCAACATCGAGGTCATGCTGATGCGCTCGAGGCAACATCGACGCCATTGTCAATCAATCCTCCTAAACGTAATCTATGGTGTCTATACAGTGGAGCCAATTTCTACTTTGTAACGATATGACGCTCTTCACTAACCCAAAAGGAATGAAATGTGGACGTCGTTTGGCCGATAGCACCATTTTCCAGATGGAAGCCAAAAGAGACGTTGCTCTCTCGGTCGCTGTAAATGGACGTTCGAAGTCTGTTATGCTGCAAAACGCATTGCTTGCTCCTGATCTTGGGGCAAATCTTGTATCCGTCGCAAAACTGGTTGACTGGAAAAATGTCGCAATCATCACCAAGAATGGAGCAACCGTTAAGGACACTCGTGGAAATGTTCGATTTAAAGCCGATCGTAATGGCGAGTTGTGCTACATGCGTGTCACGTTTCAATTGTATGCGCAGTGGAAAGTGCGTAAAATGCTGGGTAAACTAATGAAACAAGCCAACAATTTTAGTCAGGGAACCAAGTGAAAATTTTATTGAGATAAATAAATGTAATAATTAAACCAGAAAAACATTTCTTGTAAAGAAACCCACTTATCTAATAACATTAGCTTACATCTAAGCAAAATCAATCTTACTGCTGAAAATCAAAACAGCATTCAATAATCAATAATTTTAATAACATCTAAGTTACCATCATAATAAATCTATGTCTCTGTAGCACATAAATAATTCCATGTGTTAAACACAACAATAATTGTCCTCACTATAACTTCACACTATAGCAAGATACGACAACCAAGTCACAAATAAACTTCAAGTTACACAAAAACTTTATGCCAACTAAACAAGTTGCTATATTAGCACTCTATGTATTATTCTCAACCGTTCGCAATTCCTATTGCGATTACAAAACATAAACATACTTTAATTTCTCAAAGGCTCACTAGCCTAACTCAAGTCATAAACTACCAAAAAAGTCTTTCAAATTTAAACTTGGCTTTAAATTTACAATAGTTATGAGTCCACAGTCCAACAACTAAAATACTATAATTCAGCTAATAATATTAGCATACTTCTTCTAATTGCTAATCAAAATAATCGTATTATTACATGCTTCCATACTCAAATAAATAATTCATATACATTCATGAAAATCATTCTTATAATTCTTTTCGTTCACTACTGAAACTCTTAGCTAACAATTTGGCATAACGCATATCAGTAAATAAAGTTCAACAGTTCGTGTCGATAAAGTCACTATTAACACTGGCATGCACAATTGCAATTAATACGCTTAAAAAGCTTTAAATTGTAATTTAACCATAACGGTAAGTGCTTACTTCTGCCAAATATCTATTAAGATTAATATACTCGGGCTCATTGTCTAAGCCTATATGTTAACACCTTAAATTCACTCAACTTAACACTTCACTATTATCACTGATAAATTGAAACCACACACTATTTCTCAAAGCACTGAGAAACCTTTCTGTAGACAAAATCAAACTTCACTCTAAAACGGAACTGCCACTTCAATAAACAGCCGTCAAAGGCATCTACTGTCACGGAATTTTAATGATTCCGTAGGCATAGAAGATCGTCTGCGCTCCAGGGTATTTGTCAACTCTCAACGTAGGCGAAATCGTACTCGACGTCGTCATGAGGAGCATCATGACGCACCAGCCAATCGGGGAGCAGGAGGCTTTTCGTCGGTGAGCTCGAGGAGAGATCACGGACGGAACGAGAGAAGGAAGTTAGCGTCTACCGAGCGAGGACGGAGCAAAAGGAAACTCCTGGCTGAGAGCGACGGGGGCCCTCGAGTAGGCCTGGAATTGTCGGCGCCGGAGAGAAAGACTCGTTCTCGTATGCTTTCGACGGAGACGACTACGGAGGCGGCGAGTGTCTCGTCGTTGGATTCCTGGCCGTGCCGAGAAGCATCTCTGGCGGAGATTGTATACGCCAAGGTCAGTGGAAACAAGGTCCCGCAATTCTTGAGCCAAAATTCACCGCTACTGCGCAGATGACGTCACCGGCACCAAGATCGTTCCCCAGTAGCACGCTTCTACATGATATTTGCCGCGCACAAGCATAAAAAATAATTTTACGATGCCTATCTACGATACAAATCAGCTAAAGATCAAACATGAGATCTTTCATATTATAGAATAAACATTATTTTGTTTATTCGTAAAAAACATTTTGATCAAATAAACTCTTTTTCACACTAATTCCCAACGTCAGCTCAGTGGTTTTATAGTTTCTTAGCATATGTATATCCGAAAAGGCAAATATTGGAGAAAAAATAAAAAAGAAGGATTAGATTATTTGAATGGCTTCAAAGCACAAAAATTTCGAAAAACAATATTTTGAGTTATTTATTTATTTATTTATTTATTTATTTATTTATTCCAATGTAAGAAACATATAAATATATAGTAAGATGAATTTCCCATGAGCACATAGTGCTCGTATATTCGGAAAAGCATCAAAAGAAAAGAAAATAAATTAGTATATACGGTAACAACAATTAAAACTGATTAACATATAAAAACCATTAAATAATAATTGTTTTTGACAGTCATAATCCAATTTTTAAGTTTATATCTACATTTTCGTCCAACAGTACATAATTTTATTTCATTTGGTAGATCATTAAACAATTTTTTATAATTATAATCTATTTGATGGAAAACGAAAGAATGAATGCTTTGGAATTTCAATTGGAATCGTCAGATTTTTTGAATATCTTAAATTATAATTAAAATGTCTGAAAATTGGCTGTTTCATTTTTACATAATTGCATGTATATTTTGCCAAATTAAAAAGATAAAATTGATGAAAATTCATTATTTGATTTTTACGAAAATCATTATTGTTAAAGATACAACGAGTCAGCATATTAAATAGATTTATAATTGGTTTTAAATGAGTCACATAAGTTCCACCCCAAACTGGGATGAGATATTGTAATGTACTTAAAAAGAAAACGTTATATATTAAAATCAGATTTTTAAAAGTTAAGACAGTTTTTAATGATCGAATTATAAAAGTTATAGATCTTAATCTAACAAATAAACTTCTTATATGGGAATCCCATGATAAACGATAATCAATTGTAATACCCAAATATTTTGTGTGTTCGACATAAGTTAAGAGAGGACAATGACTACATTCAAGATTATTACATTTCAAATCATGATATTTAAGAAACAAATTCGTATTACAATCAGAGTGCAATTTAAAACGCATATATACAGATTTTTTTACATTTAAGGACATATTATTATTTGATAACCAGAAGTTTAATAATTTAAGTTCTGATTGGGCTTCTTTAAAATTTACTAAGGAGTGCAGAATTTTATTGGTATTACAGCTATCAAGAGGGTATTTAAGCTATCTTTCTAATAAGTTACTAAAAGCTCCTGAAGTACTGAACGACATTTTTGAAATTTCCATGGTTCTAATTTAAGAATGGAACAAAAATAATAACCAACGTTTTTCAAGCGTTAGACCAAAAAGATTAAATGTTAACACATGAAATTATACATAAATTTGTTAAGTCGAGAACTTATACTAGACTAAGAGATATGAACCGCATTCTTCTTCATGAATAGAAATAAAAAAAAAAAAAATTAATTATAAACTCTTTTGTTTATTTCCTTATTTAAATAAAAAAAGATATTGTGTAGGCAGATTTTTAAAGCATTTTATTACAATTTATCATGTATGTTTTTCTTGCTCTTACAATTTCTTTTCCCATTAGATTCTTCAATTACAATGTTTTTAAATGCAGGCAATGCTGTGCTCGGTACCCGTGACGTCATGTTGCTTCCCCGTGGTGAAGCCCACCCTGCGCACTGCGAGACCTTATATTCCACTGACCTTGGTATACGCAACAAATTGCGTCCCTTCGCAGGCGAATAGAGGAGAATCCACGTTGAACTACGCAGTACCTCGGGAGCTACATGTTACGGCCGCCCATCTGCTATGCTCGTTGGTGAGTGTATCTTTTTCCATAGGCCTTAGGGCCGATATAGTCCGAAGTGCTTTTCCCGAGCTAAGTCGCCGAAAATTGCAGTATAACACGCAAGTGCGTGGGTATTGGCCTGGAGGCATGTCGGCGTATTACGGGAGTGACTTCGGCTTTGTCTTTTTACAATCCTAGGAGGATTGTGCGCAATTGGTTTTGTGTAGTGCTGTGATGTGTGATTCCACAGTTACATAGCCTGAATACTTTTTAATGGTGCTCTTTGGTCATCATATAAGTTCTTCAGTAAATTATTATTTTTGTGTCTAAAGGTTTTCACAAGTTTCGTTTGTGACCTCATGCCAAATATTGTGTGGAAATATTATCTATTAAAATGTAAACCGTTTGGAATATTTTACATTAGTATTTCTTGTTATAATTGGACTTAACCGGACTTAGAACTTTTTCCAATTGTGACTTTTGCATTTAAATTTACTCGTCAAATTCTTGTTCCTATTTGGTTGGACTGTGAATTTTCGCGAGTGCGCCGTTACGAGCTTTTGTTTGCTCGTATGTACGAGACTAAACTTTGTTTAACCTGTTTTTTTGTATGATAGGTGCATTTTCTTTGTGTCTCTATACATGCATTTAGTTATAGGTATTATTTGCTGTATTGGTATTTTATTAATTTCTTATTAGCTGGAAAGGTTGACCTTATATCATTTGTTTTTAAGGCCGACCCAGTTAAATTGCTGTATGTCTTTTTAGCTTATGTCCAATGTTTTGTTTTAAGCTATAAAACGTTTTGAGTTATTAGACTTAAGCTATTAAGTTAAGCAGCTCGGCTGCCTGGTATTTAATTATATAATATTTATCATTGGAGTCATTAATTCTTGTAGCTTTGTGTGCTTTAGTTTAGCTCTTTAGCTTTGTTTTAGGTTAATGGACTTTATGATAATTGTAAAGGCTACGTTAGAGCCTTTGTAGTAATTTGCTTTTAGGTGATTTTCGTAATTACCGTTTAGACATCAATTGCCGTGGTCAATTGTATAGCTTGTGAGCTTTAGATAGGTTACAAGCTTAGTTCTATTTGTAAAGGCTTATGTTAGAGCCTTGATTGTAATTCGCTTTTAGGTGAATTGGGTAATTACACTTTTTGATCATTACTATGTTAACTGTCATTTGCTTTGGTTTAGCTTGTAAGCTTTAGTTTAGGTTACTAGCTGATTTATAATGTAAGGACCTACGTGTAAGCCTACGACATAATTTATTAGTAAGATAAGGGTTCCTTGAAACTTAGTTATAATTAGTAAGCTTGTTCGTTAAGCTTAGATTTACATTGCACGTAGGTGCACGTTAAATTTAATTTATTTGTATCTACATTTTTCATTTTTCTTAATTGTAATTTTGTGAAGCGTTTTTCATAAAATTTTATTGTTGCTTGGAGGTTACCGTTTGGTTCCTCACTATTTCAGCTTTATTGTGTTATATTAATAAACTTCTTATTTTATTTAATTCAATTTTGTGTGCTGTTGCATGTTATTAAAATTTCCACTGCGCTACTCCTAAATATAGCTTTAATACATGTGACATCTACATTTAGCACTAGAAACGAAACACTATCGTTCGTTGGATTAGCTTATTCATGAGCTTCTCTTCAACGTTCATAATTTTAACTATCACTCAATGTAGAATAAGAAATAAGTTTGGTTACTTTAAACTCACGTAGAATGTCACAAATTTATTAATAGGAATCATATGCAGTACTCACAGTTTTACCAACGAGATTTCAATGGCGTACACGCAGATAACCCACGCTATCTATTGTGAATGCAGATAGCCCTCGTGGAAATGCTCCGGTCCAACGCTGGCGTTGTATAACGAAAACTCGAGAAGCATCCTCGTCCAGGAATATCTGACGCCAATAATCCACTTCCAAACGGGTCAAGAAATTTAATGGGGCTGCTGGCGAAGGCTGTGGCGAAATATCTTGCCTCCATTTCAAGGGAATTTCTTTGTAGCACTTACGGCGTGGCCGAGGTTTTTCCTTCACTCGCTCCCGTCCGCTGTTTTCCGACGCTACGGCGTTACTTCCCGTCGCTCCTCCATTACTCGCTATTCCAGTCGAGTTTCTCACATAGAAGTAGCCCTTCTTGAAACAAACCGTTCGGTTTCATCGCGACGTGCAGCATATCTTTCTCGTCGCTCTCCACCTCTCCTTTTCGACTCCAGTCTTGTTTTTCCATAGAGATAGATATATACCAGAGGTGGAAACTCAATGCTAAATCAAGGGACTTGGGATCAAGTGCTCGCCAGGGCGGCGCTTCGATTCGCATGAAGAATAAGCAGACGACGTTGTTGCTTAATATGGCATTTCCAATGTTCGGTGTCCTTAAATAGAGCTCGCGTTTCAAGTTAAATTTTAATTTTCACACTATTCTTCTTTTACTCCTGTAGATGCTCTTTCAATAATAATAATAATAATAATAATAATAAATTTTAAAATGAAAAACAAAAAATATGCCCTGCTACACATTTGTCTTTTTTGTCTATTTTTAATTTTATGAAATCTTATTTTAACTTTTTATTTCACTTTTTAAACCAAAAAGGAATACTTTTTTTTAAAGTAAAAACAAGAATGGGTGAAGGGGGGGTAAAAATGTAAAAAAGGTTTTTTAAATACTTTATTTTATTTTTAGTAATTTTAGGAGGACACACGAATAATAAGTTAACGTAGAAAATTAACTGCTATAGATTATATAAAAAAACAACTTAATTGTTTGAAATTTTTGAAATTTGAAATTTATTATCCAATAAACAAAGGGCCTGGATATGTATACAAAAAAAATTTCACATTTGTGAATTCATTATTTTTTTATTAAGATAATTTCAAAACTCTTTTGGCAAACTTTAATTTTTTGTTTGCATATTGTTTGGTTAACATTTTTAAATACTGTTCTATTGTCATTTTTACATATTTAATTATGATAGTTGCAAGTACAATTCAGCATGTGAATGAGAACAATATAGTGATTTCCAAGAAATAATTGGATGGATTTCTTGCAAAAGTTTTTCTGCTTTCAACTGTCAACCGAGAAGTAAAACACCCTTTAAAACCATATGATTTATGGAGTTGTTTTAATAGTCAAAGTGTTGGTGAATTGATTTTTTTTTTTGTGAACAGCCGGTTCCATAGAGGAATTTATACAGAAATGATGGAATTCCTTGTCACTCAATTATTGAGAAGATCTGTTCATATGAAGATGTTAATTTCAAACAAGATAGTGTGCCAGCTTATACATCCAAAAAAATCAGAAAAGAGAAATAAGTGTCCTGAAATGGCCAGGAAATTTGCCTGCCATGAATCTAATCGAAAATCTATGGGCAATAGAATAAATAGAATACAGAAACCGTTAACAAAGGACAAAGAAAGATCTCACTAAATGCATCCAAAGTGTTAGAAATATATTACACAGGAACTTTGCCCTGACCTTATAATATCATCGCCCAAAAGAATTGGGACTGTTATTACGGCAAAAGGTGATTCTACAAAGTAGTAAAATCAATTATGTATATATAAAAAAAGATAAGATATTTCCGATAATTATATTTCCGATATAATTTCAATACGTGAAATTAATTTTATTTTCGCTGACGCATTTTGTAACACAAATGTCTTCAAAGCAGTGATTAAATTTAATTGTTATTTTACTTATTTTTGTTATTAATTTGTACATTTGATTATTTTACTTTATTTATTCATTTAGCCAAAGTTTATTTAATTAATTAATTATTAACTTTATTTTATTTTGTTTTATTTATTGTATATATTTATCATTTAATTAATCTATTCTTATTTTATTTTACATTTTAATTAAATATTAGCTATTTTTTATTTATTTAATTTATTATTATCAAATTCCATTATAAATATTTTGAGTTTACTCATTTATATTTATAACTTTGTCATTAAAACGCCAAAATGCAGAAAACATTAGCAAGCAGTCTTCATAGCGCCGCCATCTTAGTTTGACAGAAAAAGCTATGAGTTTCACCCCCCTGTGTTTTTCCTTCTACCTTCGCCTCCTCCGTTTTTCCGAGTCGAATTACCCGCCTTCCGTCTATCTTCGTTTACCACTGGCGCCGTATGTTGCCGAAAAACTCTTCCTCTGTTACAGCGAGGTTTGCTTTGCTGTAACAATGCGTGGCAAAACATACATTACTGTTTATAAAAATCGCAACACCCTGACGGAATAGCCCAATCTGCATTAAATTTGGAGCATTTGCATATCATGGGTCAGAAAAGAAACCATTAGATTTTCAGGTCTATACAATGCGTTTTATTGTCATATTAGTATCGGGTGAAACCACCGTGGGATGCAATTACAGCCTCTAAACGTCGTGGCATTGAGTCAAACAAGCTCTGAATAAGGGCCTGGGGAATGTCCTGCCATGCTCTGTCTACACGGGTATACAGTTCATCCACAGTTGCTGCTGCAGGAGTCTGACGAGCCAATCGATGAGCAACCCTGTCCCACACATGTTCGATTGGGGACATGTCTGGTGAACGAGCAGGCCAGGGGAACAAGGGCGTCTGATGTGCTTGGAAAAAGGCGAGGACATTTCTGGCCACATGCGGTCGGGCATTGTCCTGTTGGAATACAGCGCCTGGAAGGTTCTGCAGGAAGGGGATGACCTCGGGTTGCACAACTTCCCTGATGTACCGGTCACTGTTCAGATTGCCATGGATTCTGATCAGACGGGAACGGCCATGGTAACTGATTGCACCCCACACCATCACCCCTGGCGTTTGTCCTGAATGACGCTGCAGGATGCATTCTGGAAGGTCGCGCTCGCCACGATGTCTTCTGACTCGTATCCTGCCGTCATGGTGCTGCAAGTTAAACCTTGACTCATCCGAAAACACAACTTGTTGCCATTCAGCTTGCCACTGTTGGTGTTGATGGGCCCATTGCAACCTGAGGCGCCGGTGGTTTTGAGTCAAAGGAATCCGCAACAATGGTACTCGTGCTATCAATCCTCTGGAAATCAAACGGCGTCGTACAGTGCTAGCAGACATTGTCCTGCCTACTGTAACACCCCACTGTTGTGCTAACACTGTGGAAGTGGCTGTATGATCTGCTACACAC
>JAHWFO010072220.1:0-29955 GCA_023313115.1 Rhysida immarginata
AGTTTCGTCGCATTGTGCGGATGGATAAACTTTTGATCTTCTTGTTAAACTTTCCTGTCAGGTCTAATGTACAATTTCTTCGGTTTTTCCTTCATCATGCGTCTTAATGATCTCCAGTCACAATTAGTCAGAATTTTTTTCCGATCACAGTTACTACTCGGGGTTGATGATTCAGATCTTTCCTTCCAAGGCTTTACTAATTGTTGAACACTTTTTACTCAATCCCAGTAATTGCCGCAATCTCTTTGCTTGTTTTCTCTGCTTGGAATAAGCCGATAATTTGCTCCTTCTGAAACTCGGTGACATCTTTTCCGCGACCATGTGCTGCGTCCACATACATCTTTCTTCAAAACAAATAAAGCGATAAACTAATGCAGGACAATATAAAGGAAGTATTTCGCACAAGACTTCAGTAGTATGCCTGTGACTGACTCCTTAGTATTTGCATATTGAATATTCGACGGCGACTTTATTTTGGCTAGGCAGTGTATCATCACCATCATTTACAACCATTATTTATCCACTGCAGGATGAGGTCTCCTCCAAATTTATGAAGCACTGAAAAAGCATATTAATTTGAAGTGAATTGGCCAATAACCCTATACTCTGGCAAATGAAAATTGCAAGCTCATCATAAGAGTGAGAAAACATCCGCGCCAGAAAAGACCCTAACCTAACCTGATCATCACGAAAGCCCAAAGACCTGAGCCTTAACGCTCTCGGCCATCAAGGTTGACATCAGTTTAAAACGCATTTTCATTGTTTTGTGCATTGTTTAATTTTTATTAATAACGTCCCATAAGGGACAAGCGCATGAAATAAAATGCTAAATTAGCAATACTGGTTTGTAATCTGTTTGTAATCAACGATGGTTTAACCCATAATCCTTTGCGAAGTCACGCTACAATACTGTTACTAGAAGCGAATATATATATAGCCCACTCGATGGGAGACCTGTTTGGCGGACCGGGTGGGCTTAAGTACCCCAAGGCTGGAAGCTATGCTGTCGGTAGTGTATATTACCAGAAGGGTCACCCAAGGCAGACAGGTTTCAGCTCCGGGGGAAAACTAAGAGTCTCCTACTACCATCAATTCTGATGAGAAAACAGAAGAGTAATCCTATACCGGATCAGTCGCGGCTCGGGTCAACAACGGCTGCGTTCGATGCTGAGCAACCTGGGCATCGGGCGATAAATGGGCTACAGGAAGAGGCAGGTCCAGCTGCCCAAACACTTGGTAGGAATAAAATACGGAAGAAGTGGACAATTGATGAAAATCGAGAAGTTATTAAATGTTATTTTATGTCTAACCCCTCTGAAAGAGGGTATCAGAAAAGAATGATGAATATTTGGACTGAAAGAAATCCTAATAGTAATATTTCTGAACCTAGAATAATGCAACATGATTATGCGAACAAAATTATTTTCAGAATTGGAAATACAAGAATTAAGAAGTCAAGCACAGGAGACTGAAGAATATGGGAGCCGAAGTGTGAGTATATCGGAACAGTTAGACAATTCTGAAGATGAGAATATGCAGAGTACAATTCAAGAAAATGTCCAGACTGACGATCAGTGTAGGCTAACGGATGAACAACGATTGCTGAAAGAGCGAATTGTGAATCATATGAGTGAAGAAACTGATCGGTTGAGATTACCCCCTTTACGACAAATACGAAATGAGCGAGTTAGACGGCTACTTGCTGACATTAATGAAGTTATTAGTACAATTCCAACAGCTTCATTGAAAGAAATTAATCAGTTGATGTACAGTGCAGCATGCATAGCAACACTGGAATTAGGATACAAGATACCGAAGAAGCATTAACCTAGAGGTCTTCCAAAATGGAGAATACGACTTGAAAGGAAAATTAACAAATTGAGATCAGATATTAGCTGCTTAAAATCGCTAAAAGATAGCAAATTGAAAAATGGTTTGATTTGGTGCAAAAAGCGTTTCCCACTGTAATTGAAGAACTCAAGCAAAGAGTTATTGCAAATGCTGCAAAGATACAACGATATGATGCAAAAATTAAGGAATTTACACAGAATCTACAATTTGTTAGAAATCAAAGAAATTTTTACAAATCATTAGATGGACAAAAACAACAACATAATGACGGACCAGATAAAAAGGAGACTCTTGAACTTTGGAAGACTATATGGGAGGTTCCAGTTAAGCATAATGAGGAGGCCCCTTGGATTAAAGACATTGATAGGAAAAAGAAGAATAAGAAAATGGAGAATATTGTGGTGACGGAGGCAATGGTTCAAAAACACGTCAAAACAGTAAAGAACTGGAGTGTACCAGGGCCAGACGAATTGCATGGGTTCTGGCTTAAATATTTAACAAGTTTACACTATCGTATTCCAGTACAGTTCAATAAAATGCTTAATAGTTCTATAACGGAGGATTTTCTTACGAGTGGGCGTACTTTTCTCATTAAGAAGGACCTTGATAAAGATAATAAGCCTAGTAATTTTCGTCCAATTACATGCCTCCCAATAACTTTTAAATTATTTACGAAAATCTTAGCTACAACAATTTATAATCATTTAACTATAGATGCTCAATATCCAATCGAGCAGAAAGGGAATTTTAAGAGGTCAAGAGGCACAAAAGATCAATTGCTGATTGACAAAATGATACTGAAAAATTGTAAACGACGCCAAACAAATCTGAACATGGCATGGATAGACTACAAAAAGGCTTTTGATTCACTGCCGCACTAATGGATTAGTAAGTGTTTAGAAATTTATGGAATAAGTGATAATATCAGAAAGTTAGTAGAAAGCAACATGAGGCAGTGGTCAACTACCCTTTGGTCGAATAATAAAGAAATAG
Organism: Rhysida immarginata; assembly: GCA_023313115.1. Lineage (NCBI taxonomy): Eukaryota > Metazoa > Arthropoda > Chilopoda > Scolopendromorpha > Scolopendridae > Rhysida > Rhysida immarginata. The sequence goes on from JAHWFO010072220.1 coordinate 2,845, forward strand.
GTCAGGTGAAAATAAGACGTGGTATTTTCCAGGGAGATTCATTGTCTCCCTTGTTGTTTAATATCGCCTTAATACCTTTGACTACAATTCTTAATAAAACTGGACTTGGATATCACATTTCTATGCATGCGGGCAAAGTCAATCATTTGTTGTATATGGACGATTTAAAATTATATGCCAAAAGTCTGAATGAGTTAGAATCATTGCTAAATACAGTGCGAATTTTTAGTAAGGATATCAATATGAATTTTGGATTGGAAAAGTGTGCGGTGTTATCACTGCAACGTGGGAAGGTACAAAGAATGGAAGGAATCGAGCTAGCGAATGGAAACATCATACGATCATTAAATAAAAAGAATCCATATAAATACCTGGGCATATTAGAAATGGATAATATCCTGCATGATAGGGTCAAAAATCTGACCAGAACTGAATACTTAAAAAGGAAGATCAGAAAGAAAATCAAAATTAAATGCTGGGAATACAATTCGTGCAATAAATACGTGGGCTCTCCCTTTAATTAGATATCCAGCAGGTATTGTCAATTGGACAAGAGCCGAATTAGAGACATTGGATAAGAAAACACGGAAACTTTTGACTATATATCATTCATTGTATCCGAAGAGTGATATCGATAGGCAATATTTGCCGCGTAATATTGGAGGATGTGGTTTATTACAAGTACAACAAACAGTGGAGGAAGAAGAATGTAGCCTCCATGACTACATTAGTAACAGTAGCGAAAAATTGTTAAAAGCGGTAAAAACAGAAAATTGTATACGAGCTACTAGAAGTAAAATTGAATATAAGAAAGACGCCTATAGGAATCGATTGGAGAATTGGAAGAATAAGCCCCTGCATGGGGCCTATTTCAAAGGAATTGATGAAAAGCACAATAGAGAACTTACTTGGATTTGGTTAAAAAATGGCACTCTGCGTAAAGAGACTCAGAGTCTGCTCTTTGCTGCACAGGAGCAGGCTCTTCAGACAAATGTAATGCAAGCCAAGATTCAACATACTAGCACTAATGCTTTTTGCCGTCTCTGTAATAGTCGTGAAGAAGCTATTAATCATTTAATATGTGAGTGTTCAGTTATTGCCCATACTGAATACAAGAAGAGACATGATGATGTAGCCTGAAAGGTGCATTGGGCACTTTGCAAGAAATATGGTTTTCCGACTGCTGATAAGTCCTGGCAGCATATAGTAGAAAAAGTTTTAGACAATGGCCAGGTTAAAATCTTATGGGATTTTCGGATCCAAACGGATAAACATATAACCGCTAATACACCGGATATTACAGTAATTGAGCAACAACGAGCTACATTAATTGATATAGCTATCCCTGGGGACTGCAGAGTACGGGAAAAAGAGCACGAAAAGATGGACAAATACAGGGATCTGGCGATAGAAACTGTCCGACTGTGGAAAAAAAAAGTTTCAGTGCTGCCTATTATTATTGGCGCACTTGGCACTATTTCACCAAAATTTATGGACTTTTTCACCCGAACTGGAACTACAACTCTTACAGTAGCTGAATTGCAAAAAACAGCAATTCTTGGGACTGCATCGATTATTCGTCGATACTTGTCTGATGCCTAGGCCTTTGGTTAAGGCTCGTCTCAGCCAAGAGCCGCCAGTGATGGGGGTTTTTTGTGTTATACATGTAATCGCTTCACTGTGTATCTTTTATTTCTCTGTATGTCTGTCTGTCTGTTCGCTATGCATTCCAAAATGGCTGGTCTAATCTTGATGAAATTTTGCAGGGCAATTTAGGTTGACCCTGGGAAGGTTTTAGGCAGATCACATTGATCCAAGGTCAAGATCATGGTGAAGTTATAACGCTTTTTTTACCCCCCCCCCCAACATTCTGTCTCTCTTTTTTAAGGGAATTCTTATTTCTCTGACCACGTAAAGGGGGAATACAAGAAGAAGATAGATTGAAGATACATAGATAGAAGGAGAAAGAAGATAGAAAAAGATAGAGGTTTTTGTTGCAAAAATCGAACGAAAGCTACTCGATGACCAAAGAACTGCTTACAACAGGATATTTGATGCTGTCAGAAGACAGACTGGAAACTTTTTTTTCTTGCTGTGCCTGGAGGCACAGGAAAAACCTTCCTGATCAACTTTTTCTCGCAAAGACCAGGCAGCACTGTATATCTTGCTGTAGCATCTTCTGGCATTGCAGCAGCATTTCATACTGGAGGCAGGGCTGCACATTCAGCTTTTAAGATTCCTTTGAACTTGGCCAAAACAATTCTTCAATATGTAACATTTCAAGGATTTCCGGCAAGGCCATGGTTTTCCAATAAACACGGCCCATTGTTTGGGATGAGTGCACCATGTCATATCGCAAGGCGCTGGAAGTTGTTGACAAGACTTTGAATGACATCAGAGGCAGTGACAATCTCATGGGAGGAGTGGCTGTGGTACTTGCAGGAGACTTTCAACAGACGGGAATCGTCATCCCAAAAGGCATAAAGGCTGATGAGCGGAATGCTTCTTTGAAAAGCTGCATTCTCTGGCAACATGTTCAGAAACTGAAACTGAGACCACCACGAGAGCCCGTTAGTTTGAAGATTTAACAGGTGAGCTCTTTTCACAGCAACTGCTTGCCACGGGCAGCAGAGGATTACCTTTTTTTTTTTACCAACAGCTCAACATGCATCAACTACCATGTGAACAGATGTTTGGCACAATAGATGAGCTCAAGGCAAAAGTCTTTTCTAGCATGAACAACAACTACTAAGACCCCACTTGTTTGTGTGAGCGTGCGATTTTGGCTCCACAATGATGAAGTCGAAAAAACCGACTGGATCTGCTAGAAAAAATCAATCTAGATCTGCTAAAAATATTACCTGAAATAGCAAGTTCTATTGACACTGATGTCAATCAGGATGAAGCTGTAGAGTTTTCATCTGAGTTTCTAAACTTTGTCCAGCCACCTGGAATGCCACTGCACAACCTAATCCTCCAAGTAGGAGCTAAGTCATGCTGCTGAGAAACTTGGACCTTCCACGATTGTGCAATGAAACAAGGTTAGTCATGAAAAGCATGAAGCCTCATGTTATCGAGGTCATGACTATGGTCATCGCAGGGAAATACAAAACTGAAATTGTGTTCATTCCAAGAATCCTGCTGATTCCATCAGACACAGATTTGCCATTTCAGTTCAAGAGACTGCAATTTCCTCTTAAGCTCAGTTTCGCTATGTCAATCAACAAGTCTCAGGACAATCTCTTAAGGTTGTTGGACTAGATATAAAGTTTCCTTGACTTTCTCACGGCCAGCTATATGTTGGTTGCTCATGTGTTGACATTCCACATAATCCTTAGATCTACTTTAACCAAAAAGGTTTCACTAAGAACATTATTTATGTGGAAGCTTTGCATTAACGAATTCCTTGTTTTGTATGAGTTTGTGTTTAACTTAAGTTTTTTGCTTTGTTCAACAGAATAAATACTTTTAATTAAAAACTGTTCTTGACAATTTTTTTTCAGTTATATTAGTTTTCACTGTTTAGTTTTTAGTTCACAGCTTTTCTTTTTCTTTTTTTTATAAAACAAGCAACGCCGGGTATTAAGGGTATTTTTATATAAAAATGATCTCAGTATGACTTAGCATTGTCTAGATTTTGAAGTTCGAAATTTAAATTTTTTTTGAAAAATCGGGACTTCAGATCGAACCCCGATAAGGCGAAGCATACTATGATGAGATAACGTGAGAAACTTGGATGCTATACGACGATAACGCAAATAAAATCACTGGGAATCAATTTTCACACAGAAGATTTTATTGGAAAGAGCGATTCAGTTTTTGTTACTGTCACAACAAGTGTACTTTCAATGTCGCCCACACAGAAAGATTTAGTTATAACAAAAATAAGGAGCGCAACGCTATCCGGGATTCAGTAGATTGTACTTTTGGGGTTCCACCTAATTAAATCATTAAATATAATTGGAACGTAAGTAATAATTAAAACTGGATTTAATTCTCCAAACATAAGGTAAAGATGTTAATGAAAAAAAAAAGGAAAAATTCCGCGACCTAGATTCGAACAAGGCACTACGAGTATCACGGCTACATTTTAATAATTCATAAACCTTTTTGTAGCCACGTGAATACGTGAAGTCAAGAAGAGAACGTGACGAACAGAATGTGTCGATTCGACAGAGTGGCGAAACGATTCTGGGACGAAATGAATGTGACGATTTCAATGTAATTTGCTGAATCTGTCCAGTCTACTGAGTCAAATCGATTCTGGGGCGTACGGATATAATGTCTTGACTAAACGAACGGAAGGAGTCGAATTGGCTTGAGTGTCAAAATGCTACTGAGCGAAATGAATGTGACGATTTGAAGCATTGAAAAACGTTACAGACCAGATGATGTGTGCCGAACTGATTTTTAAATTATTTATTTATTTATTTATTTATTTATTTATTTATTTATATGCATTCCAGATGGAATAAGTATAATTATAAGTATATGCATTATAAGTATAATTAGGAAAAATAATAAAAAATATAGAAAATTGTTGGGAATACATCAGTTTGTTATAAAATGTTTGTTAAAGTTCAGGATAGTATTATTATTATTCTTCAGAGTAGGTTAGTCATGATCCATTTGTCCGTTGATATAATGTTCCGTGATCATCGAAAAAAGGGTAGTTCGGTTGGTAGTGGTAAATCTACACCAGAATTCGCTATTTATTAAGAGCTTTAGCAAAAAAGCTACTTATAAAAATGCACGCTTAGACTACGTTTATCCGGTCGTCCGACCATCCGCCGTTTGAACGATTACTTGAAATGCATTAACTGTTTCAAATTATGTTTTTAGAAATATGACCATCAAAGTCTTAGCTCGGCTGTATCAACTTTTCAGGCTTTTTCGTGGACCCCTTTTTCGAATTCACGCGCTATAACAGTGACTGTAAAGAATACCAAAATAATGGCATGTCATAGAACATTGATTCGTCAAGAATGAATAAACTGCTACTTTCATGATCATCTTTTAAGCATTGTGACATGGGCACGCGCACGTGAAATCGTTTTGTCGAGGCTCAGTAACTCAATCATTCAATATTTGAGCAATAAAATAGACGTAAATTTGGAAAGAATTAAATGAATTTCCGTTTGATTTCTAATAACTTAGCTAGACCTTAAATTATCGAATTTAATATTACTTCTATGTCTCAGCTAAAGCTCCTTGGAATATTTACAAAATTTTATTCTCATTTCATTTTGGATTTTTTTTTACTATTTATTAGAAGAAACGGCAGAATAATGCTATCATATTTTAAATGTTATTATTTTGTTTCAGAATAGTATACACATTTCAATTATTCAATTATATATAATTATTATAGATATAAAAAGCAAGAAAATAAAAAACATTTTTTATTTTATCTTTGCAACAATGTCTAACAATTGAAATTGGGAATTTAATTAGACACGCCCAGTTTTTCTTTCGTTGCACTGCGTATAATATACTTTCAACGACTAAATTGAGAAAGCAGAAGCATCATTTCCAATGAAATTAGGAAATATCATCAATGTCTTCCTGGGTTGTCAAATTTTTTATCATAATTATTAATACAAATCTGCATTAAAACTTATTTAACTATTATCAGCATAGAGAATGTAATAAACTTTAATTATTAGTAAGGATGTATTAATTTTCGTGAACTCTGTTGATTTTTAAACCCTACTCAAAGTGAACGCACGAATCTTATTTTTAACAGCATCGCGACAGGTTTCGGTTTCGACAAGATGCTGACAAACGCCATTAGATGGCAGCACGTTAAAATTCCCCTAGTTTGTGCGTGATGATGGGACCAGCTTTAACATGGAAGAGACTCACTCTCCCTTATGAGCTCTTGCTATAAATCATATCACCAGTTTGGAGGTGAGTTTTTGAAACAAAGAATTTTATTGTGAAAATTCCGCAGAAATATGTCTCAAGCAACACCAGCGGTGGCTGGGCTCATTTCCGCAAGGGTTACATGGATATGCCCGAGGAGGCATATGTTACTTGAGCCGTAGAAGTTAATTCTCATGGTTTGTGGATGTGTTGAACGAGTAACTTTCAAAGCTCATTTAAGTTCAGATTTAAGTGCAGTGCATCACAGGAAATTGCTATACAACGATTAGTGTGTGATTACATTGCTGTGTAATTTTGTGTCTCTAGTTAGGGTCTAAATAATGTGTTTAATTAATTAATAGTTATCGACAAGCCAATGTAATATTCTGCACGTTAAATTTAAAAAGCTGTATTGTCCGTTTTGAAGGTTAAGGTTTGTTTAATATATGACTAATTCAGAACTGGAACGCACATTTTTATTTTACCTAGTGTTTTTCCGTAAAATTTATTTGGTGCTTGGTACAATGAGACACAGGGAAACCACTTATCCACACAGAAATTTTAATACGATGAATACGCATTTCAGCAGCCACGTTGCCTTCTTCAGCATCTAAAGAGGGAAAGCTACGATCAGAGTAGGCAAGCTAATCTGATGGAGAGTGACAATCGAACAGTGAAGTGTAAATTTTTTTAGATGGGACGAAAGCAGCGCTTTCACAAAGCTCATCGAACCAGAATAAATTTCAAACGAAATACACTGAGGTAGTCAAGAAGCCTAACCAACCCAAGCGGTCTTCCATATTATACAAAAAAGAAAATAAGATTGATGATTGTCAGAAACAAAATACAAACGAAAATAAAAAAAACAAGGAGAAAGAATATCTAATCTCCACAATCAATTTATTTATAAAATTGAGAAAATCCCCAACAATAAAAAAGAAAACTTAAAAAAATAATGAATATAAAAAACCCTAACCCTTCCCTGTTACAATGGAACTTAGCCAATAAAAGAGCAATGGCTATGTAAGGTTTTGAGAATTAATTAGCTAGAATTTGAATATTCAGATTATTTATGCAAATGAGCTATTTTATTATTCGCGTTCAGGATTGTCTATATAGAGTCAGAAGTTAAGAGTTTATGTAAAGTTTAGAAGAGTTTTATGTAGAGAAAGATTAAATAAAGTTATTAATTGTTTTAAATATTTTTTATGCGTGGGTGTAAGGAGTTGTTAATAAGAAGCCAAGTTTTAAGGTTTGTCAGAAGGAGAAAGTAAGAGTCAGTTTACACAGCTTTGTTTTGATCATTAGAATCATATTCAAGGTTCGAAATAGTATGGCCAGAGTAGGACAAGTGAATCGGAAACCGGATGAACAGATAGAAAGCAAGAAAGATGAATGTAAGGATTGAACTTTGGATTTTGAAGAGAGGAAAGAGACAGGGAATGATCACGTGGATGCCAAAGTTTGATTGGCTGTCGAAATCGAAATTGTTATATAGTGCGGCAAACTACTCATAAATTTATATACTAATTCGGCCTCCATCTGGTAATCCTAGGATTCCAGATGGGAAGTTATAAATTTTAGTATTAATCCAGTTTGCGTTGTAGTTTATGAAAATGTAATTGTCAAGTTGAAATTTAGTTAGCTCGCGTTATCGAGGTGGTTTGAGGAAATTCTATTGAGCTGAGAACCAGCGTCATCAATTTCAATAATTTCATGGTTTGCGAGGGATGTTGCAAGAATGTGTACCGAGCCCCAAGGAGTACCCAGTTCCAGTACAAGAAGCCAGAGACGATCTTCCTGTGAGCCACTCCGTTGGAAGAGGATGACCCCCCTCCCGCCAAGCTGTGGTATCAGAGAGGACGAAAGAGCAGACAGATTGAGAAGACATGGTATAGCCCATTTCCAATTTAATGTCTCAATGGCCAATTCTTTAATTCCTCACATAATTTCATTCTTACATATTGTTTCTTATTATTGTATTTGGGAACGGATTATTCTAGCAAACAGTGGGAAAGACAGAGATAGAAATTATATAATCGAACAATTGAGAATTACATACATACCTAATTTACATGTTACTATTACTAATTTATCATTATTGTTATACCTAGAACCTTTGATTATTGTCTTATAAGTTTAGTCTAAAGGAATCCTTAATTGATAGTCATTCTGTTGTATGCCACATAATTTAATTACTAAGTTATTATTTGGAATTGTGATCACTCATTGAAACGTATAATTCGTTAAATTGCCACAAGTCATTTCTTAATTACAAATTGCATTATTTTATTTGAATCTTAATTGGAGCTTGACCAAGTTGAAATTCATATCTTAAATTATCTTTATCATTTGCATTACCTTCCATACAATATTGTTTTATATACATTTGTTGAACATTGAATAAACATTACATGTTAAATTGTTAAGTCAGTCTAAGTGCCTATTCTTTCCTCTAGGCCGGGCCTGTATCTTTATGTAAGTGGGATAAACCCTAAATTATCATAAACTTTGTGAATAGTATAATTCACTGGCGCAGTCTTTTACCTAACATAATTATAATAAGTTACTCGACCATAATTCTATGAATATTATCCCCAGGAACCCTACAGCTTAACAATAAGAATTTATTCCACTTTAAAATGTTTCAATGGGCTACATTTCCATTGTAACAGGGAAAGGGTAGGGTTTTTTATATTCATTACTATTTTTTTAAGTTTTCTTTTTTGTTGTTAGGGATTTTCTCAATTTTATAAATAAATTGATTGTGGAAATTAGATACGGAGGGTTGATTCAGATAAAATGAGACGAGTTTGCAGTTCTGTTACGATGGTGTAATACCATGGCGCCACCATCGGTTGTGTTCGATATGAGAACCACGTTGTGGGACTATCGCCCGGCACCGTAATTTCCACTGAAGTAGGCTGAGTTTGAGGGACTCCATGGGAAGTTCGTTCCACACCTGCTGACACAATTTCCATAGCCCATCAACGGTTCTTGGTCGGCGACATCCGAGCCGTCATTTCAGGAGACCAAAACCACAGAAATCCATCGGTGATGCGTCAGGAGATTTTACAGGCACATGAGAATACAAAGGTTTTAATTATGACAAAATTGATTTTTATCCGTTTGGACACATTCAGTATTTACATTTGATAGGTGCAAATTTTCTAATATGTGATACTTTTTTAAACTTTAACAATACTTTCCTATCCATTGTTATATGCATTTGAAATGATTAACAAGGGAATAAATCGTATGCCCGTCTCCTCTTCCATCTTCCTGTAGTAAGCCACAGATGACTTGGCAGTGTGGCTTGATACCTTGTCCATGTGGATCCAAACTTTTGATTGCTCACCAGGATATCCTGCCGATATATGTGGTCCATTACATTACTCTGGAAGTAAGCTGCACTAATTTTACAGTTTCCAGGAACTCGACGAATCGTGAGCAGTCCTCATGAGCAACATCCGGCAACCACCATGAAGCCCTTTGAAAACTTTTCCTTGCACCTTCGGACAAAATCGAACCTGGCCTTGCCCCCTCTTTCGCGATAGTAAATTGCCCTGGGTTTGTTGGTGTCATCGAGGTACACCCAAGCTTCATCCAAGGGGATAACCCACTTCCATCGGTCACCTGCAAGATGGTTTTCATACAGTTTTCTGGCGTTGGTGAATCGTTCCTGCACGTGCCTGGCCGACAGTCTGTGACCGTGCGCTTTATGACATCGCTCCAGCCCAAGATTGTCATGAATTATTCTGGAGAATGTTGCCTGTGCAATACCTTTCTTTTGGGCTAGACTTCTCTGTGTGTGGGGATTTTCTTTTAGCACTTCAGACCGGATTTCTCGCACCACCTGAGCTGGGCGTGTTGCTGGGGCTTGTTTCTGGTCTGCTTCTCTGCTCGTCCACGTTCATTAGATGGTCGTAATTTGTTCTCTTTGATTATTTGACCCACAGTAGCTTTGGATATCACAATACCATTTCGTTTGCATAATTCCACAATGCACGAAAGACTGAAGTTAGCGTCGGAAAGGCCAAACATATACCTTTCCCAAAAAGCTGTGATTTTGGAAGCCATGTTTCAGCATAAAATGTCCCAAATAACAGCAACAAGTGTATACAAAGCTAATCCCCATGAATAGTGGACGAGTCATGCAAATCACATTCCGTCAAGGTCATACGCGGCGTTTAAAGTCGTCTCATTTTATCTGAATCAACCCTCCGTATTATGTAACTTGTTCCCCCAACGTTCTTGTATTTAAAGGAGAAAGAAGATTATCACAACTTCCAGTAGTCCGGGAAAGAGACGTTGCTGATGTCTTCAAAGCTGATGTCAAGAATGTGCCTTGGTTTGCGATACTTCATATGCCACTTCATATCCATTGAGTTCTTCAGTATTCCAGTCACTAAGTCATTGTCATGAATCTTCATCTTCTGTACCATAATCAAAAGGAGACCCTGTATAAACTTTCCGATGTGGACCATGTCTAAATCCGAGTGGATGGATTGGATTTTCACAGTCCTTCTATCAAGCTGGGCAATGGTCCTCAGGGTAACATTCTGGAATGACTTTAGCTCACTCCATCTGCTTCTACAGATAGTCGCCCACGCAGGGATGCCATAGAGGAGTATGGTCTGAATAATAGACTTGTACAGAAGTAACTTATTGTCGATGCTGAGAGTGCTGTTGCGGCCCAGGAGAGCTATGAGACTGCAGATTCTTCGCTTTGTTCAGAGCGTAGGTCACGTGACGATTCCAAAAGAGTCTTGAGTCGATGATAACGCCAAGGTATTTGTAGTTGTCTACCCAGTCCAGTTTCTTATTGAATAGAACAAGAGAATCTGGGGGATGCTTGAACTTTCTGTTGAAGTACATAGCCTTGCACTTTCTGACATTAAGGTTCAGCTTCCAGCAGTTAAACCAGTCTTCGAACATCTTCAAGGCGTGCTGCAGACGAGTGATAACGTGAGCCAACTTGTGTGCCCATGTCATAATGGCAGTATCGTCAGCATAGAAATATAGATTGCAATTTTTAGGGTTCGGGAAATCATGCACAAAATAATTAAATAGCACGGGCCCGAGGACAGAACCTTGAGGGACACCCGGCCTTTACAACATGGGGCGTGGATACATTGTCACCAACTTTAGATTGGTATGACCTGTCGGTGAGAAAAGATTTCACCATCAAAATCAAACCAGGAGGAAACCAGTCTCTAATCATCTTGTAGACAAGGCCCCCATGCCAATGAAGAGTGATAATCGACAATCGAACAGCGTAGGGAAAACGAAACGAGTGGTCCGAAAGCAATGCTTTCACTGCCATACTCATCCAGGAAGTAACCAGGGGAAGTACACTGAACTAGGCAAGAAGCCAGATGAAACCTAGTTAAGTCATCCAGTGGATAAGATTGGGTCCTTTCCTATAAGGACGAATAAGTTGATTGTTGATTGACGAGGAGCACGAGGAGCTATGAGATCCAGTAGTCGGGAAAGATGGCCTTATGGATGTCGTCGAAATTGATGTTCAGGACGCGTCGAGGCCTGCGGTGCCTGAGGAAACTTCTAAACGTGAGTGGATGCTGCAGAATATCTGCAACCAGAGGATTGGGATGGTCTTTAATCTTCGGAAGCAACTTCTTCAGTGACTCCTGTACATAGCTACCAATGGGAGGTATCTCAAAATCGTCGGCAATAGAAGTATTTGTTGCAACTCTCCTGTCAAGTTGGGCAATGGTCCTCAAGGTAACGTTTTGGAAGGTTTGAAGGTCCTTCCATCTGGACTTACATATTGCAGCCCAGGCAGGCATACCATAAAGGAAGATGGTTCGTATTATCGTCCTGTACAGCAATAGTTTGCAGTCCAATCCAAGTGTGCTGTTTCGCCCCAGAAGAGCCACCAGACTGAATTTTGCCTTCTTTGCCTTGTTGGTGGCGTAGGAGACATGGTCGCCCCAATTTAGCTTGGCATCTACTACCACTTCGAGGTATTTGTAATATTTTACCCATTCGAGCTCTTTACCAGAAAGGAAAAGAGGACTCGGGGGTTTCCGAAGTTTCTTTGTAATGAACATCGCCTTGCATTTGTCAACATTTAGATTGAGTGTCCACTTAGCAAACCATTTCTCGCACCGAAGTAAGACATTCTGCAATCGAGATATGACATGAGCGGGAACGCGGTCAGTGGTCATGATGGACGCGTCGTCAGCGAACAGATACAGCTTACATTTTGTAAATGTTGGGAAGTCATGGATGAAAAATTGGAAGAGCGCAGGGCCTAGAACAGAACCCTGGGGAACACCAGCTTTGACGTCATACGGGTGGAGCAGCCAACTTTGACACGAAATATCCTGTTCGACAGAAAGGATCTAGTCAAGGCAATAAGTTCGTCCGGAATCCACAAGTAATGATTTTGTATATCAGGCCTTCATGCCAAACCTGATCAAAAGCTTTACGAACATCCAAAAAGACAAGACCACCATACTGAGCACAGTTAAGAGGAGTGTTTAGATCTGCAACAAGCCTCCAGATCTGAAGTTGGCAGGAGTGATCTGGGCGAATGCCAAATTGCTCATCACGAACGAGATTATTTGCTACACAGAATTCGTTAAACCTCTTCAGAATGATGCGTTCAAAGACTTTTGATAGCACAGGTAGCAAGCTTATGGGTCTGTAGCTGACAGCAAGAGCAGGGTTTAGACCAGCCTTTTGTATGGTAACTATGACGGACTCTTTCCACTGGTCGGGGATGCAACCAAGTTTCCAGCAGTCATTCATGGCTTTGGTAATGATCGATATATTAGAAGGCAAGTTCTTGAGAGCACTGTTAGTGATGGAGTCAACACCTGCTGCTTTCTTGGTTTTAAGTCGCTTGATGACGGAGATTTCTTGGGCACTAATGACTTCCTCAGAGGTGGGAACAGGATGAATGTACTCATAAGCGATACACCCATCGTTAACTATCTGAGTGTTTTGGAGGCTGTCCAAGTTTGTCACACCAGGCGTGTTAAATTGACTTTTCAGGGAATCATCAATCAATTGAGCCTTATCCCCGTCACTGGTGACAACGTTGCCATTGCCTGCAAGCAGTGGCAGCAATTGGATTGGTCTGTTACCCTTTAAGGCCCTCACAGTTCCCCAGAGCGAGTTATCCTGTACAGTCAAGGACTTCAGTTTTTCGTTCCACCTTTTATTTCTTAGTGCTTCAACCTCCTCCTGAACCTTGCTAGAAAGCCGGTTGCACTTGGTCTTGAAGAAAGCTTACGCTGCCATAATCTTTTGTAAGAATTCCTTTCGAGAATAAGACGCCTGATATAAGGAGGCAGGTGGAGGTGTTCAGGACGCTTACGATCGATAGTAGAGGTACTGGAAGTAGTGGCATCGTGTGGAAGTAGTGGCATCGACAACACGGGTGATAGCATTAATATTACTATTGATATTCTCCTTATCAATAACCTCCTTGTAAGGAATGCTATTTTCTCTAAGAATATCCCTAAAGAGCTTCCAGTCCTGTTTAGAGCGGAGCACAATCTTCTTATCGATGTTTAAACCCTCAAAAATAAGCATCACTGGACGGTGTTCAGAGGATAAGTCGTCAACTGTGAATATATTATAGGGCTTGAGGAAAACTTTAAAAACTGCAATATCCAGCACGTCGCTAACAGGAGAGTGGTCGCAGTAGTATGTGTCACCCAGGGGACCAGCAACGAAGGTGTCAATCTCGTTTAAAGTGTATTCATATAAAATATTGCCGTTTTGATTGGGGCATTTGGAGTTCCACGCGTGGTGCTTGGCATTCAAGTCGCCCGCAATAACAACTGGAATGGGCCCAGACAGCAACTCGTCAAGTTTGCACGGATCAAGCTTGTGCTTAGGTGGGTTATATAAAGAGATAAAACTTGATTTCACCTGCGTCCACGTCGTTTATAATCACCGAGACTGCTTCCATTCCCACAAAGTCTGGAGTGACAGACTCACGATGATCAATGCCGTCCTTTAAAATTATCACTGCTCCACCCAAAGCGTGGCTGGAATTATTACCCAGTGGCCGATCCTTCCGATAAACACGATATCCAGGCAACGCGAAGACTTGAGTAGATTTCAGGTGCGTCTCGCACACGAAGGCGACATCTACATTCCAATTTGTAAGGAAATTGTAAAACTCGATGCGCTTGCGAGCGATTCCCCTCGCATTCCAAATATTGCAACGGAGTTTTCCTTGATTAACGATATTGTATGGATGTCTGTCCATGGTCATTTGACAGATTCATGAGAGGCAGTCTGTGGTACTGTTTTTCCACTTTCCTTGTAGTGATTTAGCAAATTTCCTAGAAACCTGTAAATATCACGCAATTGATTGTGGTCGACCGTACGTGTGTCACTAGTATCAGCAGAACTGGATGCGACCGAAGCTTAGGACTTTCCCACTACTATTTTTGTGCTTTTGATCCTTTTGACTTGTGGATCTTTGGAACACTTGGTGTAGCTAGATGTGTGCTGACCAGAACAACGTATACATTTTGGGGGGGTCTTTGCCTTTTATGTTAGTAAAATCCCTCGACTGATGGTCGCCAGCGCACTTATTACATCGAGGCGACTCGGTGCAACCTTGGGATACGTGGCCAAAACGTAAACAGTTATAGCACTGTAAGGGCCTTTTGTTGCCTCTAAATAACTCAACAATAACAGCTAGAGGACTGACACGCTTCAAACTCAAAAAAGACTTATTTGTTCATTATTTTCTAGTAAGACCAAAACCATTAGCATCTCTATTGCACCATTTGCTTTTTTCAGCCTGATTGCTTTTTCTGGATAATAGTTTGCTTTCCTGAGGTCTTCGCAAAAATCTTCCAGTTCGTATCAACATTTCGGACAACGTATTTGAGCGTTTTCTCTGATTTAAGTTGATGATGCTGGATCTTCGTTGCTTTTCACTGCGGACAAAAGAATTTTATGACTTTCCTCGTCATGACACTTGATCTTTATGGTGTCTTTTTGACCTCTATGGGCGGTAATTTTGTCAAGAGGTACGTGCTTTTTTATCTCCTCCAAAATTTCCTTTATTGGCTTCCCATGGTGACGAACGATGATTGGTGGGATGTATACTGCTCCCTTTTCACCGGTGACATTAATATGAGAAGAACTGTGCTTGGCTTTGTTATCACGAAGGGCTACATAGGCACTAGCGCTGACATCAAAAGTGGACTTAATATTGTCGATTCTGACACCTCCTTTGTTCCCATTATTCTGTGTAGTCCGCCAGTCATCTCCATCAATGTCAGCAGAGTCATTATCAAGCCTCCTCTTTGTGCTTGTTCTTGATGAGGAGCTACTGTCGCTGACCGCGACCAGACTTGCAGGACCTTCTTTACAATCGTATGAAGGAATAGCGTTATCCACTAACATGGGTGAAACGGATGTAATGGGAGAGCCCATAAATTCTTTGATAGCATTGCTAAGGTTGGCAATGCCGTTGGTAGTTTCCAAATTTGCACGCTTTACATCCTCTCTAAAACTAACAATATTTGTATTTACACTACTAATATCCTTAGACAGCGCTACACCCTCGATTCTAACTCTTAGATATTTACTGTTCAGTTCAGTACGTAATGCCTCTATTGAGATTATTGAGATAATGAGTTAGCAGACTATTGAGAAAGAGTGAAAGACGATAGAGGAAGCACTCCTTTAGCTCCGTGCTGTATTGAGCAAATGGTGCAAGTAAATAGAAGAATCGGCGACCGCTAGAATACACAAAGTGATGAATGGCGAATTTTTGCTTCAAGACATCGAAAGAAGAAAGGAAATTGCAACAACATGAAGTGTAATTATTCCGGGCAACGCCGGGTCCTCTGCTAATCTTCTATATATATAAAAAAGGATGTTTGTTTGTGGGTTTGTTTGTTTGTTTGTTTTTTATTCAAATCTACAGTTTTTTTCCGATCTTGATAAAATTTCGCATACATGACCCTCAAAGCATGAGGAAGTTGACAGTGTACCTCAGATTTCGAAAAAAATAATAATTATTGATAAAAAATCAATATTCATGGTTATGGCAGGGCATATTAATGAGAAATATCTCATGACCAATAATGAAAGACAAAGTTTTTGCAACAATAAGTATCAACACGCAATTCACAAACACTCTGCACGGACTAACAATATGTATCTCATGACCAACAATGCAAATAAAAGTTTGTGCAACAATAGGTATCAACAATGGTGTCAACACGCAATACACAACACTATGCAAGGATCAATAATATATGTCTCATGACCAACAATGCATGACCAACAATTGTGCAATATAGAATTCAATGCATAGAATTCCTGTTATTCAGGCTTTTCTTAGAAAAGAGAATTCTTAGTACTTAACAATTTCTTGAAAATCTATAAATATGATCAGTAACTGGAGATAATGAGTTAGCAGACTATTGAGAAAGAGTGAACGACGATAGAGGAAGCACTCCTTTAACTCCGTGCTGTATTAGGCAAATGGTAAGCAAGTAAATAGAAGAATCGGCGACCACTAGACTACACAAAGTGATGAATGGCTAAGTTTTGCTTCAAGACATCGAAAGAAGAAAGGAAATTGAAACAACAAGTGTACATCTAAAGTAAGATTACGTGAGTAAGATATTATTTAATCTAGCAGTGGCATTCTTGGAGTGGTCCATCCATTGTGAGCCTTTAAAAAATTTTTTTTCGGTAAATGAAGACCGGTATGTACACCTAGAATGGATTTTTTCAGTGAAGAGGTAAATTCCTGTCTTTAGGATTTATCTTGGAATGGATAGTCCCTTCACTCTATATTGTAGTGACTGAGTTATTATTTAACCAATTTGGAGGAATAATTTAACAATTTGACATTGTTCTGTTTACCTACAAGCGTAATTATCCCGGGCAACGCCGGGTCCTCTGCTAGTCTTCTTCTATCTGAAAAAAGAAGGATGTTTGTGGGTCTGTTTGTTTGTTTGTTTGTGGGTTTGTTTGTTTTTTATGCAAATCTACAGTTTTATTCCGATCTTGATGAAATTTTGTATACTTAACCTTCAAAGCATGAGGAAGGTCACTGTCTACCTCAGATTTCGGAAAAATAACAATTATTGATAAAAAAAATTGATATTCATGGTTATGGCAGGGCATATTAATGAGAAATATCTCATGACCAACAATGCAAGGCAAATTTTGTGCAACAATAGGTATCAACAACGGTATCTACACGCAATTCACCAATAACAATGAGCACAAAATGATGATGCAATGATAGAAAGTTCATTTCAAAGAATTATAACAATAAACATAAAATGATGATGCAATGACAGAACATTCGTTTCCAAGAATTATAACACTGAAAATAAAATGATGATGCAATGATAGAAAGTTCTTTTCAAAGAATTATAACAATGAACATAAAATGATGATGCAATGATAGAACATTCGTTTCCAAGAATTAGTAAATGAACAGGAAATGGATATAATAGCAGATATAGATAGGGCAGTCTCTCTCTCGATGAGACAAAGGAGATACACGTGTCTTCTTTCAGCTCCCTAACAAGCGTTCAGACGATTGGGAAAAGTGTGTATACGTTTCTTTGTGAGTGTGTGTATGTGTGTGTGTGTTTGTGTTGTTACGTGCCATTTTTCGATGACACGTACATCCAAGAGGAAAGGAGTTGATTAAATGCCTTGGTAAGTTAATTAATGAAAAGAAAATATAATAGAACTATCCCAACCCTTAATCATAGATCAAAATCCAAAAAACCCGACTCCCAATCGAGAAAAAATACGTACTAATATAAAAACGAGGAAAAATGCGTACTAAAGGTGGGTAGCTACTTACAAAAAAAAATCATCCCAAGCACATTAAAATTATGAATCATCGAACTCAAGGCCCCAAAGCGTTAAAGTTATCACTAAGAAAATTCCAAACAAAAATGCACGGTTTATTACACAATTAAAGAAAAAGGAAAAAGGGTAGATACAAGATAATCCAACAAAGAATACAAGTTAAAGATAAATACTAGGGTTACAACAAATCTCATTAAGTTTGGAAAATAAAAAAAATTGATTAGTAAAAAAAAACTACATGACAAAAGACAGTTCGACGAAACTTGTAAAGACGACAAGGAACCGGAGACGACAGCAGAGAACGGACGAAAACGAACGTGGAGAACCAAGATGGCGAAAGGACGGGCTGGAACTTCTAAAGACGTAGAAAACAGGCGAAAACACGACGAGGATTGGACGGCGAAAAAAGAACACTAGCTAACATCGCGACGAGTAGAAAGTGACATCCAGCCGAGGCACCTGCAAAAGATAAAGAGAACAGGACAGAAAGGAGAAGGCAAGCCATCCCAAGGAAGGGAAGAAACTAAAAGAAAACTAATCATAATAATAACGGGAGAAAAGATGAGAGGGTTAAATGGTTAGTAAAGAAAGTAAAAGGGAAAAGCTTAACCAAAACCTGACCTGTACAGGATACCTCGGACCGAAAGACGCAGAAACAACGGAAGCAGGAGCCAAAACAAGAAGGAGACGCAAACGGTCAAAGCTACGGCGGGTCAACTAAGAAAACACCGAAGAAAAGGGGAACACGTGCAGTTCCACGACGGCGAGCGCAGCCAACTCAAAATCGGTTCGGATTCGGTCCATAATCGAGGGAGGATCCAAACAAGAACATGCCGGAGGCTAAAAGTAAAAACTCAATCGAATCGAAGAAAAAACTTTTTATACTGCTTAGTCAAAGCATGCTTGAGAAAGCGCTCCATGACGCTCCAACACATAGGCGATAACAAAGACAAATCCGCTGAAAAGCAAAGTATGATACAATTACACAGTCAACTTCAAGTAAAAGCAAGATTCATGACGAAAAAATACAACTGGATCGGTCGGCAGACCAGCTTGTCTCCGACGACCAGTCGAACACCTGAATTCCAAACACATGACTGAAGCAATCTAACCGTTAGGCTCTCGAAAAAAAACTTGAATAATGCCGCAAGACACGAGGAACGAGCCAAAGCTCTCGAGAAAGGAACGCTGCAACAAAGACAAAAAAAGAAACCATTGTTAGAAAGGAAAAAATGTACAGACAAATATGCGGTTATAAAAGCCAAAGAAAAAAAAATAAAATAATTTAATAAAGCGCATCGAAAAATCTTAAAAGAAACGCCAAGAAACAATAAAAAGAATTAAAAAAAAATAACCAGCAAAAAATTATTATTAGTCAATAAAGGCCCGTTACAGTGTGTAAGTGTGGTGTTTGTGTGTTTGGCACGTTTTAGCAGTGCATAACATATTACAGTTTATTTCCAAAAACACGTCAGTTTATATAACTTCTTGAGATTGTTCTCTTTACCTACTGTGTAATCATCCCAGGCAACGCCGGGTCGTCAGCTAGTTCTATATATATATAAAAAAGGATGTTTATTTGTTTCTTTATTTGTTTGTTTTTTATACAAATCTACAGTTTTATTCCGATCTTGATAAAATTTCGCATACATGACCTTCAAAGTATGAAGACGGTCACTGTCTACCTCAGATTTCGAAAAAATAATAATTATTGATAAAAAATCGATATTCATGGTTATGGCAGGGCATATTAATGAGAAATATTTCGTGACCAACAATGCAAGACAAAGTTTGTGCAACAATAGATATCAACAATAGTGTCAACACGCAATGCACCAACATTATGCAAGGATCAACAGTGTATGCAAGATAAAGTATGTGCAATATAGAATTCAATGCATAGAATTCCTGTTATTCAGGCTTTTCTTAGAAAAGAGAATTCTTAGTACCTAACAATTTCTTGAAAATCTATAAATATGATCAGTAACTGGAGATAATGAGTTAGCAGACTATTGAGAAAGAGTGAAAGACGATAGAGGAAGCACTCCTTTAACTCCGTGCTGTATTGAGTAAATGGTAAGCAAGTAAATAGAAGAATCGGCGACCACTAGAATACACAAAGTGATGAATGGCCAATTTTTGCTTCAAGACATCGTAAGAAGAACGGAAATTCCAACAACATCAAGTGTACATCTAAAGTAAGATTACGTGAGTAAAAAATTATTTAGACTAAAAAGCATCCTTGGAGAGGTCCATCCATTGTGAGCCTTTAAAGAATTTTTTTTTCGATAAATAAAGTCCCGGTTTAACATCTAGAATGGATTTTTTCAGTGAAGAGGTAAATTACTGTCTTTCGGATTTTTCTTAGAATGGATAGTCCCTTCGCTCTATATTGTAGTGATTGAGTTATTATTTGACCAATTTGGAGGTTTAATTTAGCTTTTTGAGGTTTTTCTGTTTACCTACAAGCGTAATTATCCCGGGCAATGCCGGGTCCTCTGCTAGTCTATATATATAAAGAAGGATGTTTGTGGGTCTGTGGGTGGGTCTGTGTGTACGTTTTTTATACAAATCTACAGTTTTATTCCGATCTTGATGAAATTTCGCATACATGACCTTCAAAGCATGAGGAAGGTCACTGTCTACTTCAGATTTCGAAAAAATAATAATTATTGATAAAAAATCGATATTCATGGTTATGGCAGGGCATATTAATGAGAAATATCGCATGACCAACAATGCAAGACAAAGTTTTTGCAACAATGGTATCAACACGCAATTCACAAACACTCTGCACGGACCAACAATATATATCTCATGACCAACAATGCAAATAAAAGTTTGTGCAACAATAGGTATCAACAATGGTTTCAACACGCAATTCACCAATAACAACGTGCTCAAAATGATGATGCAATGATAAAGCAATCCTTTCCAAGAATTATAACAATGAACATAAAATGATGATGCAATATGGATAAGTTTCAATTTGTAACAATGCATAGAATTCCTGTTATTCAGGTTTTTCTTAGAAAAGAGAGTTCTTAGTACTTAACAATTTCTTGAAAATCTTTAAAAATGATCAGTAGCTGGAGATAATGAAGAGTTAGCTGACTATTGAGAAAGAGTGGAAAGACGACAGAGAAAGCAAACCTTTAGCTCCGTGCTGTATTGAGCAAATGGGAAGCAAGTAAATAGAAGAATTGGCGACCGCTAGACTACCCAAAGTGATGAAAGGCCAAATTTTGCTTCAACACAGCGAGAGAAGAGTGGAAATTGCAACAACATCAAGTGTAGATCTGAAGTAAGATTATCTGAGTAAGAAATTATGGGAGCAGTCCATCCATTGTGAGCCTTTAAAAAGATTTTTTTCGAATTTTCATTAAGAATTTTTACTGTATTAATACTAAGCATTTTCATGTGTTTATTTTTAAGATATTGCAAAATTTATTTTAATTTTTGAGATTGTTCTGTTTACATCCCAAGTATAATAATCCCGGGCAACGCCGGGTACCTCTTCTAGTTCTAAATATATAAAGAAGGATGTTTGTTTGTTTTTTATACAAATCTACAGTTTTATTCCGATCTTGATAAAATTTCGCATAAATGACCTTCAAAGCATGAGGAAGGTCACTGTCTACCTCAGATTTCGAAAAAATAATAATTATTGAAAAAAAAATCGATATTCATGGTTATGGCAAGGCATACTAATGAGAGATATCGCATGACCAACAACGCAAGGCAAAGTTTATGCAACAAAGTTTATGCAACAATGGTGTGGACACGCAATTCACAAACACTCTGCACGGATCAACAATATATATCATGACCAACAATATTAGGAAAAGTTTGTGCAAAAATTGGTATCAACAATGGTGTCAACACGCAATGCATCAAAACTATGCAAGGATCAACAATGTATCTCTCATAACCAACAATGCAAGGAGAAATTTGTGCAATATAGATAAATTTCAATTAGTAACAATGCATTGAATTCCTGTTAATCAGGCATTTCTTAGAAAAGACAGTTCTTAGTACTTAACAGTTTCTTGAAAATCTTTAAAAATGATCAGTAACTGGAGATAATGGAGTTAGCAGACTATTGAGAAAGAGTGGAAAGACGACAGAGGAAGCGGTCCTTTAGTTCCGTGCTGTTTAGCAAATGGTAAGCATGTCAATAGAAGCATCGGCGACCACTAGACTACATAATGAGATGAATGGCCAAATTTTTCTTCAAGACATCGAGAGTGGGAATTGCAACAACATCAAGGGGAACATCTAAAGTAAGATTACGTGACTAAGAAATCATTTAGGTTAGCAGTGGCATACACGGAGAGGTCAATCCATTGTCAGCATTTAAAATTTTTTTTCCCGAATTTTTCGTTATGAATTTTTACTATATTAATTCTAAGCGTTTTCGTGTGTTTATTTTTAAGATATTGCAAAATTTAATCATAAAAACAGTCCGAGCCACGCCCGGGGATATCACCTAGATTATTTGGTAGCACATCAAATCCAAACATTTCATAAAAAAACATTTTTATTATATTCTGTGGGAATGTGTATATTTTGGAAACTGAGATGTTGATAATGCGATGAATGAACGTTCGTTTCCAAGAATTATTAATAATGAGCATAAAATGATGATGAAATGATAGAACATTAATAAGGCAGCATATATTGATGAGGCAAAGGAGCCACGAGTGTCTCCTTTGAACTCCCTATCAAACGTCCATACGACTGGCAATCATTTATGTGTATGGAAAGGAAAGAGAAAGAACGAGTATTGGTCAGAGAAACTCTGCAGCTAAAGAAGAAGAGACTATACGGGCAATGGAAACACCTGAACAACGGTAGTTTAGAATAGATCAAGAGGGTATAAGAGCTTCTGCGTCAAGGGCAAAAAAAACTTGAGTCTAAAGTATCTGGTGATGCTCCGCAGTGGTGAGGAAAGTCAAGAAAAGTTTAAATAAAGTCCCGGTATATCACCTAGAATTCTTGTTTTTCGTATTTTTCGTAGAATGGATAGTCCCTTTGCTCTATGCTTTATTGATTGAGTTATTATTTCACCAATTGGGAGTTATAATTTAATTTTTTGAGATTGTTCTGTTTACCTACAAGTGTAATTATCCCAGGCCACGCCGGGTACCTCTGCTAGTCTCTAATAAATGCTTACATAGGAATATACTGTGTCATATTTCACTGTCGTCATTAATAACAGTAATAATATTAATAATAATAACAATATTAATATTAACCATAATAACATGATACAAGTAACGGGTGTGATGGGCATAATTATACGGGTGATCCGAAAGTGTGTTACATTTTTTTACATTTTATCATGAAACTTTGTATAACAAATCTTCGATAACAATTTATGTTTTATGATACATCGGTTACGGGTTCAATGTGTTTGCCATCTCTGGCAACACAAATTGCTGCTCGACAGCACATGTGTACCGTCTATCTATATATGTAAAGAAGGATGTTTGTTTGTGGGTTTGTTTGTTTGTTTGTTCGTATCTTATGCAAATCTACAGTTTTATTCCGATCTTGATGAAATTTTGCATACTTGACCTTCAAAGCATAAGGAAGGTCACTGTGTACTTCAGATTTCGAAAAATAATAATTATTGACAAAAATTATTATTCTTAATTCATGGTTATGGCAAGGCATATTAATGAGAAATATCTCATGACCAAAAATGCAAGGCAAGATTTGTGCAACAATACTTATCAACAATGGTATTACACGCAATTCACAAACACTCTGCACAGACCAACAATATATTTGTAACAATGCATAGAATTCCTTTTATTCAGGCTTTTTTTTAGAAAGTAGAGTTCTTAGTACTTAACAATTTCTTGAAAATCTTTAAAAATGATCAGTAACTGGAGATAATGGAAAGTTAGCAGACTATTGAGAAAGAGTGGAAAGACGACAGAGGAAGCAATCCTTTATCTCCATGTTGTATTGAGCAAATGGTAATTAGAAGAATCGACGACTGCTAGACTACACAAAGTGATGAATAGCCAAGTTTTGCTTCAACACATTGAGGGATGAATGGAAATTGCAACAATATCAAGTGTACATCTGAAGTAAGATTACGTGAATAAGAAATAATTTAGACTAGCAGTGGCATCCTTGGAGAGGTCCATCCATCGTGTGCCTTTAAAAATTTGTTTGTCGAATTTTCATTAAGAATTTTTACTATATTAATTCTAAGTATTTTCGTGTGTTTATTTTGAAGTTATTGCAAAATTTAATTTTTTGAGATTGTTCTGTTTACCTACAAGTGTAATTATCCCGGGCAACGCCGGGTACCATTTGCTAGTAATCTATATCTATAAAGAAGGATGTTTGTGAGTTTATGGGTTTGTTTTTATACACATCTATAGTTTTATTCCGATCTTGATGAAATTTTGCACTCTTGACCTTCAAAGCATGAGGAAGGTCACTGTCTACCTCAGATTTCCAAAAAATAATTATTGATAAAAATCGATATTCATTGTTATGGAAAGGCATATTAATGAGAAATATCTCCTGACCAACAATGCAAGGCAAAGTTTGTGCAATAAAAATAAGTTTCAATGTGTAACAATGCATAGAATTCCTGTTATTCAGGCTCTTCTTAGAAAAGAGAGTTCTTAGTACTTAAGAATTTCTTGAAAATCTTTAAAAATGATCAGTAACTGGAGATAGTGGAGAGTTAGCAGACTATTGAGAAAGAGTGGAAAGACGACAGAGGAAGCAATCCTTTAACTCCGTGATGTATTCAGCAAATGGTAAGCAGGTCAATAGAAGAATCGGCTTCTGCTAGACTACAGAAAATAATGAATGGCCAAGTTTTGCTTCAAGACATCGAGAGAAGGGTGGGAATTGCAACAAGTGTACATCTAAAGTAAGATACGTGTGTAAGAAATTATTTAGACTAGCAGTGGCATCCTTGGAGAGGTCCTTCTATTGTGAGACTTTCAAATTTTTTTTTTCGAATTTTCATTAAGAATTTTTACTGTATTAATTCTAAGCGTTTTGTTATTTTTAAGATATTGCAAAATTTAATCCAAAAAAAAGTCCGAGCCACGCTGGAGTTATCTCCTAGTGTCACGTGTAAAACTATGAAAATTAAGAATACGCAGTGGAAAAATGCGACACGTGTACAGAGACTTGAGAATTGAATAGTAATGCTTATTAATAACAAAATAAACTTAAATAAATGACTGAACGATATTTATTTTACGTCTAGCATTAATTCTTAATCCAAAGTACAAATGAGAAACCAACTGGTCCTCTAAACTCGACTAGTAGCATATATATACGAAACATAACCTCTAAGTTTAACCAACATACATATATGCATTTAGATCATAAACACAAAAGATATTGTTAATTCACAAATTCAGATAATCTTCAAATTGACCCTCTATAAACTAGACCAATACCATATAAGATCAACTTAACTGTGAACCGATACAATTAAATAATTGGTTCGTAATCCGTAAACTTAATTGATAACTTCAATATTCTGATACAATTAAACAATCGGTACCAAAATCCGTAAACTTAATTGAACACTAAGAAACAAATTTTTAAAACAAAGGACCAACGTTTCCGCTAATCCTGAAACACTTCACATGTAAACAAATAACACCTCTAAGAAATTATCACTCAACGTCTTGGCGGGCATAGATATTAATTCATTATCTGAAGCATACAAACAATTCAATATTAGAAATGAGTCCATAAAGTCCAAACAAGAGTTCGGCATTGGCAAACTCATGTAAGCCCACAGCTATCACCTTGGTTTACACATACAAAGGTAGGCACACTTAAGTTCCAACCCAAATAACTGTTCAATTTAAAGTTCCAGTCCTTAATCGAACTTAATGCTCAATCCTTAACATTTATCAGAACGCACTTATAAATTTACCTTGAAATAACACGCATCGTACACAATTATAATACGCATTCGACATTGACACTCTTAAATATTAGCTTGACTAATCCCTTGGATCGTAACATACAACGTTAGATACATTAAAGTCAAAATTTGCATAATAGTTCACTTTAGTGTTAAGTCCTTAAAGGAATTATAGCATAAGCAAAATATTTTTACAGAACGCCAATATAAATTTGCTTTGAAGTAGCATGCGCCCCGCACACTCATAGTACATAAGATTCCTAAAATTTTCTCTTTTTAAACTAAAGAGCATTAGTAGATATCCTTGAACACATTTGGCAGAAATCACAGGAAAATCATAATACACTCCGTGAATTAAATGAACCAAATCATTCTATTACAGGTCACACCTAGAGCACCAATGGACAACGTGATGTATTTGAAAAATCTTGCGCATTAGATTTTTCTTTCCAAGAACTTTTATATTTCCCCCCCTTTTTTTTATTCCCTTTCCTTCTTAGGTGTGTAATAAGCAATATACCCCTCCCTGCACACAGCAGACAAAAAGAAATAGGGAAACGCTAAAATTAAAATACATCACTACACTTTTAACTTCAAATTCTTCACTTCCGCCTCCACTATCACTGCCCGGAAGAACGAGGTGCATAAACTTTAATATAAGCAAAACTATGTCACCATTATGCTCGTGGTCGTAATACAATCGTGAATCCCATGGATTGCTCAATATAGGCTGGCAGACTAGAAGGCCACAGTCCTTGGAGCTCGCTTTTGGTCCATAACACCCTAGCTCGGGGAAAAATTTCTTTCGCCCAGCGTAACTTATTTTCTAGAGAGAATTGGGCGCTTACCAGCGTCGAAGTCCGCAGGACATGCAGTCTGGATAGCCAACGTGAAGGGCCTTCATAGCTCGCTGCCTCTGTTCCGTTTTAATCCGTCGATACGAACTGCCACGTTGTAGCGAGGTTCTGGCCGTCGGCAGCCGTGCTCTGCTCGTATCTCACCGTCGCGGTCCAGAAAACTCCTTCTTTCGATACCAGCTGCTTGGCTACGTTCTCATGTCCCTCAATCGCTAACAGGCATCTCCTTTCCTGCTCCCGCTCCGGGCTTACCGACGAGATTTTCCTCGATCCTTTTCCGATGCTCTCTCTGATCCTTCTCCCCGTCGTCGCGTCTTCGTTTACCACCACGAAACTCCCGCTCTCGTCCCTGATTGGCCCGCTCCTGCCGCATCTGCTGACGTTTGTGGTTTCGCCATCCATCTTCCGGTTTCGTTTGGTGGAAGACACGAGTCCGGTAATGATGGACGACGTTATCGGAATTCGTGGCGTTTTTCGAATTACGTGACACCTAGCTTATTTGGTAGCACATCAGATTCAAACATTTCATAAAAATACATTTTTACTACACTACTGTTTATAAAAACTGATCGCAACACCCTGATGGAATGGTCTAATCCATATGCAATTTGCAAT
>JAHWFO010072220.1:29965-69249 GCA_023313115.1 Rhysida immarginata
AACGCGTTGCGTCGCTGCTAATTGTTGAAATGCAGTACGTGAGGGGAGAAGAAGAAGAAGAAGAGATCTCTAAACAAAGAGCAACCAAATGATAACTTATCCCAATAAAATTGCGCCCAGACGAGGGACTACGCAGTTCACAGAAGAATTAAGATTCCTTTAAAAATTTAGGTGTTCAGTACACTGGATATCTCCACCTATTCTCGTGGAGAGTTAATACACTACTTGTTACAGCGAGGTTTGTTTCGCTGTAACAAAAATAAACCTTCTTATCAACAGAGGGCGCCACCGGAGAAGGAGAAGGCGGGATATTCAAAGAAGAAAAAGGAAAGAGCGCCGTTGGAAACGACGAGAGCGGAAGGTGACGGGACACGTGAGCAGGGGAGGAAAAAGACGAGGAATTGGCGAACGAGGGGAGACCCGTGTAAAGATTGGAATGAAGTGGGCTTACGAAGAGGAGCTGCATATAATTTCAGCCGAAGTAATGAGACTTCGAAAACGTTGAATGCCGAGACGGCCAAGGCAGCAAGGAACGAAAATGCATTCGTTCAAGACGAAAGGAGGCCAAGAAAGGAGTACGCCCGCCCATGTCGACGTAGCCTAACAGAGAAGGTACTAAATGAACGAAAGGAGATTCCGCATGAGTCTGCAGTGGGACTTCCTCTAAATTGTCTGACGAGACTCGAGCTGAAATTCTGGAAGGAGCAGTGCGCCATATCGAGAGACTCACGAATGCTGGTGTTACGACATGAGCGTTGGACGGGAGCCTTCCCGCGAGGACTAAACGCATTCGTCGAAGATGGGGTCGGCTGCCTGCGTATTATCAATTAACGAAGTATAGAAGAAATACGTGAGTACTGTATTGTTTATTGTTTTGCAGCGGTAGTGCTACGCCGCACGCATTAAATGTTCCGTACGAACAGAAATGTTTAGTCGTCAGTTCTAGCCGCCATATTGTAATCGTCAAGACAGTAATTAATTAACTATTGTTCAAGGAGGCGTTACAGTAACTGTTAATACTTACCCTGCTAGTTAAATAGAATTAAATGTAAGAGTGTAGCCGCATGCATTTGAAAGAATTTGTGTTGTGCGTTATACGTATGTAAATTAAAGACGAGTTAAAGTTGTCCCGACCCCCATACAGGGAATAGTGATACGAAATATAATTTCTCCAAAATAAGTGTAATAGTTTGTCATAACGCATTTCAGTTTTGCTGATAGTTTGTTTTTGTTATTCTATGAACTGCTGGACTCTTAATTTCTAATCACGGACTTTGAGTATACTTCTGTTATTTGCAGAGTGTTTTATTTAACGTATACCTGTCTGTATCAATGTAAAAACTATCACAGTTATATTTAAAATCCGAAACAGGATATTTTGAGTTAAACACGAATTATGAATTTCTTGAAGTAATTCCTTATTAATTCAAGTGCAGGAATTTGTCTTGATTGTATTAGTGCCAATTAGCCTAATTTATGTAATTAAGTTATTGTGTTGTCATTTCATCACCTAAACATTTTTATCTAAGTGAGGTAGCTATGGTATGGTTTACGATTTATATTTGCATATGTTGATTTAAAGATAAAGTCTACTTTTAGATTAAGTGACGTAATGGGAAATCTTTTATGTTAAGAGTTTTATTTTGTTAATTCAGACAAGCCAGTCCGGAAACTCTTTGATTTTATATTTGTGCATCTTTTGTTATTACTTATTGTTTTGTTGGATTTTTATTAAAATAGTCAAGTGTGGATGGTTCTCTGACTAAATTGTAGGTCTGTTTGTTTTACTCTGCGTACATTAGTTATTTTCCACTGCGTGTTTAATTGGAACGTGACACTACTGTTTATAAAAATCACAACACCCTGATGGAATGGTCTAATCCATATGCAATTTGCAATATTTGCATACAATGGGTCAGAGTATAAATGATTTGATTTTCAGAGTAATTGCTTGAAAGAACACCATGCCTCGACGACGACGAAGGGTACCATATCAACAGCTGACAGACTTTGAAAGAGGACGCATAATTGGTCTGCGTGAAGCGGGATGGTCGTATCGTGACATTGCTGCTCGTGTAGGACGTAATGCAACGACAATTATGCGTGCATGGAGGCAGTGGAGCGAAGAGAACAGGGCACAGCGAAGACCAGGCTCAGGAAGACCCAGCACGACGACACCGCGAGATGACAGACACCTCTATCGCATGTGTGTAGCAGATCGTACAGCCACTTCCACAGTGTTAGCACAACAGTGGGGTGCTACAGTAGGCAGGACAATGTCTGCTAGCACTGTACGACGCCGTTTGATTTCCAGAGGATTGATGGCACGAGTACCATTGTTGCGGATTCCTTTGACTCAAAACCACCGGCGCCTCAGGTTGCATTGGGCCCATCAACACCTGAATTGCAAGCTGAATGGCAACAAGTTGTGTTTTCGGATGAGTCAAGGTTTAACTTGCAGCACCATGACGGCAGGATACGAGTCAGAAGACATCGTGGCGAGCGCGACCTTCCAAAATGCATCCTGCAGTGTTATTCAGGACAAACGCCAGGGGTGATGGTGTGGGGTGCAATCAGTTACCATGGCCATTCCCGTCTGATCAGAATCCATGGCAATCTGAAGAGTGACCGGTACATCAGGGAAGTTGTGCAAACCGAGGTCATCCCCTTCCTGCAGAACCTTCCAGGCGCTGTATTCCAACAGGACAATGCCCGACTGCATGTGGCCAGAAATGTCCTCGCCTTTTTCCAAGCACATCAGACGCCCTTGTTCCCCTGGCCTGCTCGTTCACCAGACATGTCCCCAATCGAACATGTGTGGGACAGGGTTGCTCATCGATTGGCTCGTCAGACTCCTGCAACAGCAACTGTGGATGAACTGTATACCCGTGTAGACAGAGCATGGCAGGACATTCCCCAGGCCCTTATTCAGAGCTTGTTTGACTCAATGCCACGACGTTTAGAGGCTGTAATTGCATCCCACTGTGGTTTCACCCGATACTAATGTGACAATAAAACGCATTGTATTGACCTGAAAATCTAATGGTTTCTTTTCTGACCCATGATATGCAAATGCTCCAAATTTAATGCAGATTGGGCTATTCCATCAGGGTGTTGCGATTTTTATAAACAGTAGTGTAGTTGTAAACCTTAGAGTTTGTATACTAAATTAGCAATCATCTTTTTTTGTGTTCATTCAATCGGGCGGATTTCCTACGTGTTAGTAGGATTGCGCCCCGCTACTCAAAGGAGAGGCTTTCTCTAAATTGTTGTATCATCAGTTAGTACTTTTATCTGTTGAATCAAATTGAGTGCCTCCGCTTGAGTAGAATCTCTTTTAATTTCTGTCAATCTTTTTGAATAAAAATGTTATTTAAGCATAAAGATATGCCAGTCTGTGTTCACGGTTACATTATTTGCTTCCACTGTGCATAGTGCTCAATTTCCACGTGATACCAATCGTCTGGACGCTCAATACTGAGCGGAAGGGAGACATGTGTATTTCCTTTGCCTCATCAAGGGAGACTGCCTTATCTATATCGTCCGTTAAATTCATTTCCTGCTCATTGTTAATAATTCTTGGAAACGAATATTCGGTCACTGTATCATCATTTCATGTTCATGGTTATAACTCTTTGAAACGAATGGTCTATCATTGTATCATCATTTTATGCTCATTGCTATTGGTGAATTGCGTGTCGATACGCTTGTTGATGCGTGCAAAATGGGGCTATTGTTGCAGACACTTTGCCTTGCATTGTTGGTCATGAGATAAATATTAATATGCCCTGCCGTCATCACGAATATAGATTTATTATCGATAATTATTTTTTTGAAATCTGAGATAGACAGTGACCTCCCTCATAACCTAGCACAGGCACCTGGCGTTGCCCGGGAGAATTACAGTTTTAGGTAAGCAGAACCACCTCCAGAGCGTTTGTTGTTAACTGTCACCAGAGCGAACGTTTCCACTCTTTCTCAATAGACTGCTAACTCTCCAATCTCTAGTTACTGATCATTTGAAAAGATTTTGCCAGCCGTCTGGACGTTTGATAGGGAGCGCAAGGGAGGAACGTGTGAATATAAATGCTGCCTTATTTAGGTCTTGTCACTGTATCATCATCAACGATGCTCATTATTAATAATTCTGGGAAACGAAAAGATTATAGTCAAAATTATTTATATGATATGTTTGAATCTGCTGTGCTTCCAAATAAGCTAGGTGATAACCCCGACGTGCCTTTTTTTTGGATTAAAATTTGCAATATCTTAAAAATAAATACACGAAAACACTTGAATTAAAACAGTGAAAATTCATAATGAAAACTCGAAAAAAATTTTTTTAAATGCTCACAATGGATAGACCTCTCCAAATATGACACAGCTAGCCTAAATAATATCTTACTTACGTAATCCTTCTTTGAATGTACCCTTAATTTTGTTGCTATTCTCACTCTGCTCTCGATGTCTTGAGGCTAAACTTTGCCATTCATCACTTTGTGTAGTCTTGTGGTCGCTGATTCTTCTATTGACATTGTTCGAGAACTCGCAATTTATGGCTAATGAAACAACTACTGCTTGTCATTAAATCTCTTGGTGGATGATATTTTATTTATTCCAAATGTTATTTTTATTGATAATTTGTATTTAGGTTGAAGTAATTCATTGTTGTAGCTCGAGGAGCATATTTGCCATAAATTTTTTTTTGAACTCACATGATGCGAGCTCTTAGCTTGTGTCGATTTCCCTCGCAACTAATTAAATCGGTCGTGAGATGTTATACTGTCTAATTGTTGATAAAATTATTGGATAATTAGTGTTTTCTTTTGTTCTAGAATGCTCTCCATCTTCTCCGCCATCTCACTTCTCCTGTGCAGCCATAATGGCCGCTCACTTTGCTAGTATTTCTTTCGTCTTGCTTCAGCCTTAAGATTGACCCTACGCAATTGCAATTACAAGTTTGCCGACCTGGTACCCACGTTTCATGCGTGTTAATGTTTCTTACGTCCCGTCGCTCATTTTTTTTTGGAGTCTCACCATGTTTTAGGCCTGGCCACGAAGCCTATTTCGCACGGACGACACAATCTCTGCTATCTTTCTCCATATAATGAATATTTCATCTGTAGAACCACGCATTTAGGCTGTTGAGTTAACTGCGCATCGTGAGACGCCACGGTACTACCGCTCCACTGTGTCATTCCTTCATTTATTTGTATTAATACTTTTGCGAGACACTGTGAGTACTTGAATTCATATTTTTGACTGTGTTTAAAATTTTTAACTTCTACCATTTTTAACCATCGGACACGCTGCTTTGTATTCTAGTTTTTTTACTGTCATTAATAAAATTTTTATAATTTACTATGCAAGTGTTTGTTGATTCATTACTAGCCAAATATCCACTTTAACAACCGCCTTATCACTGGTAGCAGAGCGTGGCTGTTGCGTCACTGCAACGCCTGCTCAGATGCCATCTTCTGCCTATGGTACCCAACAGCGTTCGGGGGTAACCTGTTACAATTGTGGTGGCTGACGGCATGTCAGTTTTGTTTGTCCTTCTAAATGGTTTTCACCAGCATTTGGCAACTGCCTCCACCTCCAAAACTTAAATCTCGCAGGTACGATGGCAAAGCCCAGGTGCAGAAGCCTGCAGCAAACTGCGTTCGCCTCCCAAAGCAAGAATGGATAGTGGATATTGGCAGCTCCTTCCATGTCATTAAGGAGAAAAAGTTCTTTACATGTATGCAAAGCTGTCATAGAGATATTCACACTGCAAACCCCAAAAAACCATAACCGCGACTGATATAGAAATCGCGAGTGTCCCGTTAACCACTGGATCAGTTTTAACTTTACACAATGCGCTTCATGCCCCCCATGCGCGAATTATCTATGTATCGATTAGTCAGTTAGCTAAACAGGAACACACTTTTTTTTGGGCCTCACAGTTACTCAACTTCCGAACAAGGTGTACCCATGGCTTCACAGGAGGGGGTCTCAGATCTCCCATTCCTATCAGTTTTATACCAAATTCCATCTGTTTGCCAAACGGTACATCCCGCTCATTCCCTCGTATTTTCTTATCTGGATGTCCATTAGGCCTTCGCGCATTCGTCGAGTAAACAGATCACCAAAGCACTAAAACATAGCAGAACTTTACAATTCCCTCTGAGATCATACCATATGTTCCATGTCTAGAGGCAGGGATGAGTAATGCACCTCATAGCACTGTTCGACACCAACAGTCTAACCTCTAGATACTGATCTAGCCCTTTGTATCTCCTCAACATGGACACGATCAGTCAATGCGAACCGTGGAATTTTTACAGGATTCTCAGCATCATCCCCAGGGTACCTCGTCTATTCATTTGAGGAATCCAAACTGCTTCGTGCTCGATCTGTGCGTTTCTTTCCTGATACATTCCCTGAAATGAGTGCGTCTCACGAACCACTATTCAGAATTCCCTCAATGCCACAACTGCCTTACACTAGCGCTCAGAAAATAAGGCACGAGTACAATTTTATATGTAAATTTAAAAACGATTATCGGACTGAACCAATATTTTACAGGATGGTGTACAAAGGTGAAACACTTCATAAGATCCAAACAATTGGGAGATAATTCTCATACAAAAACTGAGCAGACACTTTTGCTTGTTTGGCGACATTCAAAAAATAAGGCACAGGTCACTTTTGCTAAAAAAAAAAAGAAAAAGTAAGTTTCCATTGTCACCAGAAAATGCATAAAAATAACTGTAATACAGGGTGATTACAAAAGAACTTCACAGTTTTAAAAATTTATTACATCTAAGCTTTTCAGAATATAGACACACCACATACGGATTCTTAAGGAAAAACTCTTTAAGTTTATTGTGACACAGTTAAGGATGTTCAATATGCCCCCCTGTAGTCGAATTCGTCCCAAACCCGCATTAACATGTCTCCATCAATCCCACGTATCGCTACCGTAATGCGTTCTTTCAGCTCGTCTAGGTCACGGGGAAGGGGTAGGGTGAAGACCTTGTCCTTTACACACCCCCATAAAAAGAAATCACAGCGGTGGATTGGTCGAGTAAACAATAACCTGGAACTTGCAAAGTGGCCACCGCCAAGCCCCAACCAAACACCTTGTGATTTCGCGCTCGGCTGCTGGAATCTGTGACAAATGGATAGTGGATACTGGCAGCTCCTTCCATGTTATTAAGGACAAAAAGTTCTTTACATCTATGCAAGGCTGTCATAGAGATATTTACACTGCAAACTCCAAAAAAAATATAACCGCGACTGATATAAAAATCGCGAGTGTCCCGTTAACCAATGGGGCAGTTTTAACTTTAAACGAAGCGCTTTATGCCCCCCATGCGCGATTTATCCATGAGAAAAAAAGCCTTCTGAGAAAATAAAAGGATTATTCAACTTATACTGTGACGTTAGCTAGCTAAGTTGACCTCCAGCAATTAATCAATGTAGAAGAAAGTTTGTTCTGGATTCAGAAAGCCTCGGTTTTTTTTTGATATCTCTGGAATCTAGGCAAATGATCGCATTAATGTGGAAAAACTAAAGAAAGTTGATAGACTGGATTCTTTACCCTTTAAGTAAATTGATAGGAAAGATCCCATCAGTGTATCATTTCAGTCCTTATCGTTAGAGCTGGCTAACGGAACAATTTGATAATTAAGAAAAAAAAATATACGGAGTTAAAACTTGTTTAATTAATTTTGTTTAATTGTTGTGCGCATTAGTTTAAAACGCAGTTCTTTTAAGATATCGATTTAAGGACCGTCTTAAAACTTTTAAAGTTTCATAAAGTTTAATATCTGTTTTAGAAAGAATCTTATTTAACAAAGAAAATACAAATAATAATTATACTTACCTTTTTTTTTGCTTTTGCATTCGGGGTTTTTAAGGAACGGAACGGAACGGAACTCATGTAGTGTCTCATTTTCCTGTAAAAGACTAGCGAATAAACGAGTTCTCGAGATATTGCGGGGACCCACAAATAAGCGAGCCGTTACACCGTATAGCTTTTTCTGTTTTTATTGCAGAGTTTCTCTGACCAATACTCGTTCTTTCTCTTTCCTTTCCGGACACATAAATTTTGGCCAGTCGTCTGGACATTTGATAGGAAGCTCAAGGGGGACACGTGTGAATCCTTTGCCTCATTATAGACGCTCCCTTATTTATGTCCTGTAACTGCATCATCATATTAATAATTCACTTTTCACTTTGGACATTTTTTCGTATAATGCTTTGTTTTCGAGATATTTCCATGTCTACACATAAATGGACCACCCTGTATATTGTAATCACGACATTGTGATTAAATTTTTATGTTTTGCTGCATCACCATTATTTTGTTTTTTACTCTAGTCCAAGTGGCTTTATAATTTCTGGTCGTACCTTAATTTATATTTCCAAACCCAATATATATAATTCACAAAAGAAATACGATGCTTGCCCATAAAGTAAGCACCGTTTTGCAATAAAAATAAAACTACTATAAAGTGTCCAAAAAGTCTGGTAACATGGCAGATATCTCAAAGCTTCCGGGTAGGCGAGATCTGATGACTGTCATTTATAGGTAATAGGGGGGTGGGGAATTCAATACCGCACTCAAATTTGACTTTGATCCCCAAATTTAAGGTCACCCATTTGCTAACTCAAAAAATATTAAAGATAGAGAAAAATTTCCAATTGCTACCCTGTAAAGCAAAGCCACTCAAGAAGAGCATTGGGCTGGCCAGGTTCGTTGAGGTATCTAACACATTTGAATTGCAGTGAAGCACACCGTTGGTAATTTTCTTTCCTTGAGTGACTCTTTCTCGCCCACTTTCTTGATTTATATCTATATCCTTAAGAAGATCCTCTTCCGAGATATTATTATTAACCTCTTTGACTGTACTACCATAATCATAGAAGGGAAGTAGTGAAACTCCGTAGTTCCCTATGTTCCACCGCATGATGGCGCTACTGCTGTTTTGGCTCCAAGCTTATTTACCTGTTAACTTTTATTTACAAATGATAAAATCCAAAATGAATGCCAACATATCAAAAATAAAATTTCAATTGTGCATTTATTAAACTTTACTGCCTTTTATTATTAACAAATTTAAAACAGAATTATACTTTTAAAAAATAAATAACAGTTCAAGTATAATCAGAGAAAGGGTACAAATATTAAGAGAGCAATTTTACAAATTTTTTGTGTGTTTTACTTTTCACTGCATTACAAACATCTCTCCTCAATTCTCTCGCCAGAAAATAAAAACTAGTCTGGATATAATACAAAATACAGGGTGAACAAAATACATTCGCTAAACACTTAAATTCTCGTGGCCACTCCTTACAGGAAATTCTCGTGGCCACTCACTCGTTAGTCTTTATATTCTTCATAACAACTTCCATAACAAAAAAGAAAGAAAGCAATTCGAGTCCTTTTCTCATGAATTTCAATTCCTTATAATGACATTAACGTTCGCAAAGGGACCATTCTTTCATTACCTTTCCCCCACTCCCCTCTCCCTCCAACTATTCTCTAATTTGTCAAGGGACTTTCTACAGCTTCTTTGGCTTTCCCTACCTACCTTTTTTTCTTCCCTCCCCCCCTCTATAACCCCTGTATATAAGACGTCTTCTAAGCCACTATTATCACTTTCACACTATCCAAAAAGTCTTTTTTTTTTTTTTACAGAATCTTACCACGCTGTGTTCACTTCTTTTTAATAAATTAATTTTAAATTTAAAGAAACATTTTGTATACCATAATCATGATATGAGAGTATTATGATTTTTTTTTATTCAATTTATTTTTTAAATATATTTAACTTTCATTAACAATTTATTTAACTACATAACAAAGAAAAAATAAATAATATTTGTTCTGCAATATCTTTTAAATCAAATTAAATAAACGACCCAAACTGCAAAACAATTCCTGCGATTGGAGCCAAACCTGCAGCAGCGCCACAGTTTCACAAAACTCCCGCGGAGACAATTTCGAGTGACTGCACACTTTAATGTTCGGTTGCAATTTTTTCTACAAATATCTCGTTAAAAATTGATATGAAGTCAATATGAAGTCAATATTTTTTCATGTCAGCGTAAGGAGAAGAAGTTGATACTGGTGTCCGATCCAAAAATAAAAATTTGGAGAAAACCCCTTATCGTTTTGTTTATTTTTGAGAGCAACTGAAATTCAACTCATTCTATCGACGATATCTTTCTGAATTTTCAAGATATTTGCTTGGGCTTTTTATAAGAGTAGCTCTATACATTTGGCTAATAAATTATGCAGAAGACAATTTGGTAACGCATGCGCAGTTAAACATTATTTAGAGAAAATGCTCATATTTCATTAAATATTTAATATTTTTCTATTCTGATTGCAGGGTGTTGTCTGTACTGTAGTTTGTCAAGTTTCCTGTAAATGTCATTGCATTGGGTTGAAAATCCTGCGTGTTATAAACAAAAAACTTACGAAAACATTTCGACCTTTTTAAAGAAACCTTTATATCTCCATGAATATACGTGCTATTCTCATACAAATGAACACAGAAAAGTAAAACAAGCCTCTTAAGTATATGCTACAGCTACAATGCATTCCAAACATTATTTTTTTGGTTCACTTCTTTCCTATTTACCTTCGGGAGAAAACCTTCTCTGAAATATATGAGGCGAAACATCCTTTTTACACCCCTGAAATTTCAGGATATTTCGTCAAGTATTTTTCTAGATATTCGACAAAACGTCTAAAATCGAACGTGTCCGATTACTTTTGGCTAGATAGTGTAGTTTACATAAATTTCAAAAATTTTGGCTTTCGCTTTACCCCTTCGTCGGCGTATAAATATCACAAACGGAGCTTTATTCCTTTATTATCTGCCAGTATTGAAATACAGCATGTGACAAAATGAAGTGAAGTTAAAATGTGCTGAGAAGGTTGTACGATGATATTCAAAATTTAAAGGATCCCTTATAATTTCTCCTTTCATGAAAGGGTAGATAAACGAGCGTTTATAATTTTTCCATTCATGATAGGGCGGGTATACGAAAGTTAATTAAAAGAAATAAAAAACTCTTTCACCACAACAAAAATTAAGGAAAAATACAACCTGAACCTGGAAGCTCTTTTCGACAGCAAGGCTATCATCATTCAGCAGGGACCAAGGAGTACACTAGGGGGAACCGAGTGAACTGAATGATGATAGCCCTCGGTTCACTTCACTCCGTTCCCCCTAGTGTACTTCTTGGTCCCTGCTGAATGATGATAGCCTTGCTGTCGAAAAGAGCTTCCAGGTTCAGGTTGTATTTTTCCTTAATTTTTGTTGTGGTGAAAGAGTTTTTTATTTCTTTTAATTACTATTATCCACATACTTAT
Organism: Rhysida immarginata; assembly: GCA_023313115.1. NCBI lineage: Eukaryota > Metazoa > Arthropoda > Chilopoda > Scolopendromorpha > Scolopendridae > Rhysida > Rhysida immarginata. Next base: position 41,340 of record JAHWFO010072220.1, read on the forward strand.
TTTTTTCCTTTTTTGTCATATTAGTACACATTCTGTTTACTTTTGTGCCTTTATTCCGGGAAATTTTTCACGAAAGTTATTAATTACTCAATTCTTGAAAGGGCGGATAAACGAGCGTTAATAATTTCTCCATTAAAAAACAACGTTTCATAAACGCCGCATTGAAAGCACGTATTTCATCCTTGCCCTTTTCCCTGCTTTTGTCCTGTTGACTGTGCAAAATAATAAAAAAAAGGTATAAATGAAGTCAATAGAGAATGATTATGAAATTTATTCTTCAGTTAAAAACTTCTATTATTTCATTATCTTCAATTCTTTTTCGGCGAAAGAAAGCTTTGACGATACCGCTATTTGTTGGTTAAATGCATAAGATTTTTGAACACAAGGATATAAATATGCCTATGCAGAAAAAATCGAGTTTAGAATTTAATCCCTGTTGCAGTAGATTGCTTTTCTTCCTCTCAATAGTTTCTTCAAGAAAATTATAATGAATTTATTTTTTGGGATTATCATTGTTGTCGTGGCAACGCCCGGAACGTCTGTCAGTTTCCCAAGAAAGTCAAGTGAGTTGTTCATAAGTGAGGTTTATTATTAACTAATGACATCACAAAATTTTTCATTAATTTTTTCACTTTAAATGTTCACGTATAATAAACAAAATCTCAGTTATATAGGGTGTCTCAAACCTTTAGGGTCAAAATTCTACAGATAATACAGGACTGTAAACTGAGTATTTATACTCTGCTCTCAGATTTTAATTATTACACATTGATGCAAGGGAATGTTAACAATATTTAACAAGTGAAATTGGAAATTTAATTTAGATACGACGACTTTTGCCACAGGTTAAGAAATGCCTAATCTAACCGTCAATACAAGCGATCCTGGTGAATTATTTGGGCATAGTTTCCGATCATTTTTGTATTTACTTTTACTTAACAAACAACTTCTTTTTTAAATACAAAGGAGAAAAGGAAAAGAAAAAATTCCGCGACCTGGACTCGAACCAGAGACCATGCCTGTCGCTGGCACCGTTCTAACTAATTGAGCTGTCGCGGACAATGGATCTATCAGAAGGTGTCAGGGATGAAACCGTTTCATGCATGTAACGTCGAGACGAAGATCTGCAGTGATGCTCCGGCAAATGTAAATGTGAATTCGCCATGGCACGGTCAAGGCCGGCCCTGTGAATGCTGGCAGCCTTGGAGAATCTCTTGGAAAATCCTTGACGGCAAACCTAAGAACATGCCTTATCACATGGCGCGCCCCAGATAACTATCCAAGTTGCCTGCACCTTGAGCCGCCTCAGGACACAGTCAAGGTCTTCGCTACAAATGAGCAAGTCTCGAGTGGCTCTTCAAACAGCAGAGGGGGTTGTCGAGGCCACTTCTTAAGCTAAGGCCACACAGAGCGCGACGGACGCGACGGATGGAATGGACGCTACGTGTCCAAAGAATATGCGCCTCTATTCTCTACGGAGCGACGTTCTGGACGTTTTATTTGCGCAAATATTTTCTGGACGTCCAAAACATCCGTCGCCTGCAGAAAGCTACGGCCAATATCGAGCGTGATGCGACGGATGCTATGTTCGCTCCAATTTGTATACAACTTTGTTTCATTGCTTATTTGAAGATTTACGTAAAGAAAAGATAAATTTAAATTTACAAGAAATAATGTTTATTACAATTATATTGAATTAATGTAATTACTATTTATAGTGTAATTATTGCAATTAATTATATATAACGATATAATTATAAGAATTTCAAATGTTTCTTATTCATAGTTGGCTTTATAATACCAAATATTAATTGTTTTGATTTTTGTTCCTGTCTTTTTCAAAGTACATTTTCCAGTCTCGTTGGTTTGCTGTCTACGTAAAGCCACTATTTTTTATTCTTTTGTTTATACTTCTTTAATTCTTTTAATGAATTATGCATTTGTATTTATTTAACTATACAATTATTTTTGTCCAAGAAACGCCATAATCATAGAATATTCACATGATAGAAATCACCGAAGCTGTAGGCGCATGAGCTTGTCTACTGCGTATGCCCGTCCACGACGGACGTTTAGGACGGCCAGAAAATATTTGCGCAAACAAAACCCTCCGTGACGGGTCCAAACGTACAAAACGTCCAGAACGTCGCGTCCGTAGCGTCCGCAGCTCTGTGTGGCCACTTACATTGTGAATAGAGGTGCGTATTTTATGGACGCGGCCGTCGAGCTTTGTGTGGACGCACCTTAATTTTTTGCTTTCGATGATTTCAATCAAGTGACTATGGTACGATTATGGCGTTTCTGAGCAAATAAATACATAAGAATAGTGGCTTTACACAGATAGCAAACTAACTAGTTTCAACGTTTATTCCAGTATTTTTCAAAGTATATTTTGAAAAAGACAGGAAAAAAATCGTAACAAGTTATTCCTTTATCTTAATATTCGGCAGTGTAAAGCCTCAGTCCGTATCGTTCCGAAATACTAAGAATAAAGAATATTCTTTCTTGCATATTTTAATTTAATTAATTTATTTTTAAATTTAGCCTTCTCTTTACGTAAATCTTCAAATAAGCAATGAAATAAACAGATGAAAGTTCGCCTTAAAAAACGCTTATTCCTAAAAAATCGCTCTGCTTACTCCAGGTGCACCAGTTAATAATCCAGATTGTTTTCAATCGATGGAGTTACACATACGCTATGTGATTAAAAGTTCAGGGACACCTCTCATAAATCATGGAATGTACCAAATGTCACATGACAATGACTTATAAATAGCATGACACACCTTCAGACACGTATCTGCTTCATATAAAAATATGGGTCGTTCAAAAGAGCTCAGCAACTTCCAACGTGGAACCATCATAGGTTGCAACAAGTCAGTCCATGAGGTTTACGCTATTCTACAACTAACCCGTACAATTATAGGCAATGGGTTTGCGAAATGGAAGACCTAGGGAGCAACAACAGTGCAACCATGAACTTGCAGACTCAGGAAGCAACAACAGTACAACTATGGACTGCCAGACCCAAGAAATTCACAGACAGAGATCACCGAGTGCTTGCACGTGTGACCCGGAGCAGTCGGAGGTCTTCTGCTGAAATGATTGCTACAGAGTACAGAAATTTTTCTTCCTGTATTGCTGTCACCATTCGTCGGGAACTCCATTCTGTGGATTTCCACCATCGTGCTGCTGCCTACAAGCCCTTCATCACTGACAACAATTCCAGGTGCCGTTTGGATTGGTGTAAAACTCGCAGAATCTGGAGCATGGATCAGTGGAAACATGTCCTATGGTACACACCCTGGCAGTCAGATGGGCGAACTTGGGTTTGGCGGATGCCTGGAGAACGTTTCCTACCTTATACGTATGTGATGCCCACTGCGAAATTTGGAGAAGATGGCATCATGGTATGGGGCTCTTTTCATGTTTTGAACTGTGCCAGCTTGTTTCTGTTAAAGGAACGATGGATGCTGTTGTTTATCGAGGCATCTTAGACAACTTTGCTCTGCCAACATCGTGGGAACAGTTCGGGGATGGGCGTCTTCTGTTTGAACTTGACAATACTTGCTTTATTTACACGACTGATTTAAAGACAATGGGGTTGAAAAAATGGATTGGCCTGCTCAGAGCCCCAATCACAATTCCATAGAACACCTGTGGGATGGATTGGAACATTGACTACTAGCCAAACCACATTGTCTTTCATCCGTAATTCTGAGGCAGGAATGGAGGGAAATTCCAACTTCTTACTACCAAAAACATGTGGACAGTTTCCACGGAGGGTGGAGCTTGTCATTAGAGAAAAAGAGGGTGCTACCGCAAAGCAAGAATGCTGTTGACCCTAAATTTTGATCACATTGTAGACGTTGATATACACGGTGATCCAAAATTCGCGCACATCCAAATTCGATTGTCTATAAATAGTGTAATAGTTGAAAAGTTTTATTGGCTACTTTGAAATTATATACTTTCAGCATATGTTGTAAAAATATACATGTGTTGTATAAATAATATATCAAATAGTATTAAATAGTATTACCTAGTGTCGCCTGGTTTTTATTATTACTTCGATGTGCGTGACTTTTGAATCACTCTTTATAAGCGATTTCATATGTATGTTATTTTGCTGTATCGAAAACAAACTTCAAAACTTCATATGTCAATTTATCTGCATGCGTTAACATTATAGATATTTTTACTCTGAAACATATCGAAGTTCGTGTCAAAACAAGAACATTTGCGGAAATGTTAATTCATAACTTGATCTTGAAGAAAAGTGCTACTGAAATTTATCGTATACTTCGGGAAGCTTATGAAACTCCATATACTCCATGTCAAGACACTTGTGAACGCTGATTTAAATGCTTCAAACGTGATGATTTTGATGTGAGCGACAATGAACACCCAGATCAACCGAAAATGTTTGAAGACCAAGTTTCGATCGCGCGCACTACACCTTCACTCTTCAATGTCCCGTTTAAACACGATAAACACACTCGCAGCGCTGATTCTCTTAAATTTGTTTAAACATGTCTCGACCTGTCTGGAGCAGGATACGACGGTGGCGCACTCTAAAGGCCATTAGCAATATGATGTCATTCACCAAACTTTATGAACAGAGGTTGTATATATACACTCACATGCCAAAAGTCATGGGATAGGAACCAATAACGTGTGGGAACTCCTCTAACCCGGCGAAGTGCGCCGTGGCATTGATTCCACATGTCGGTGGAAGAAATCTGAAGACCATTCTGAGAGCTTCCCACAATTGCCCATTACGGAGCCACCACCGACTTGCACAGTGGATGCTTGACAACTTGGGTCCATAGCCTTCTTGGGGTCTGGCCACACCCGAGCCCTGCCATCAGCTAGTATCATCTAGAATCGAGACTCATCAGACCAGGTGACACATTCCAGTTGACAAGTTTCCAGTCAATGTTTTCTGGCCCAGGAGAGACGTTGCTGACGATGTCTTGTTGTTAGCAAGTGCACCCTCGTGGGTCTTCTGCTTCCATATCCCATGGACACCAGATTTCGTTGCACATTTTGCATCGATACAGCTCTAGTATTGCTGAGAGTGATTATACACTCCAGGTGTAATCGAGGTTGAAGACCTGGTAGCATTAAATAAAATCGAAAGTAAAAGTCAACATGGTGTCAGAAGAAAAACAAGTTTAAAGTGCTCTTGAAGGAAAATTTTATTAAAACCTCATCGGCATGTAAAAATTGAGCCAATACGACCTCCGGATGCCCTCTCGTTCACCGGTAATGTGCGTGAAAACTGGATGAAATACCGTCGACGCTTTAAACTGTACTTAGAAGCGATTTCTACGATGGAGCGGAGTGACAAAAACTCGCCTTGCTGCTAACCGTCGCAGCCCCCCCACCCCCGCTATAGAGGTATATAATACTTTCACTTTTAATAGTGAGGCTGAATGTACTTAAACATTAGTGTTAGATAAATTTGACGCATATTGTAAGCCAACAGTAAATGAATCATACGAACGATATCTATTTCGTACACGCGTTCAAGCAGAAGCTGAACCATTTGAACATTTTTATTAGACTTACAAACTAAAGCACAGACATGTAATAATGAAGCTTTGAAAGACTCTCTTTATCCGCGATCAGATAATATATGGAATCTGTGACACGAGAGTACGTGAACGTTTATTGCGAGAGACAAATTTAACATTAGAGCAAGCAATTGCTATCTGTAAAGCTGCTGAAACCTCGCAAGCTCAACTGCACGTCTTCCATCAGCCACTTGAAACTCTAAAAAAAGTGAATAAAATAAACAAGCAAGACGGACGACCGAGAGCAAGGGGATTGGGTTTCACTAAGCAATTCAAAACGAATGAGTCACCTGAAAAAAGTATACATGTAGAAAAAATCATAAATATGCACAGTGCCCAGCATATGGCCAAACCTGTCGCCTATGCGGAAAGAAAATTCACTTTGTTTCTGTTTGTCGTTCTAAACAAAAACTAAAAACAATCATGTGCATGTGCAGAAAGACAGCGTTCTAGAACATGAACAACATGTCAATGCAATTTAAAAGAAATCCGCAGGAAAACACAAAAGAACTATTAATAACCTTAAAATAAATGACCGCCTTGTAAAATTTATATTAGATACCGGAGCTGAATGTATTATCATTTCATATGAAATCATAGTGAAATTAGGACTATCTCATCTGCTAAAAAATACTAAAGACAAATTAGTCGCTTATGGAGGTACGCCTATCCCGGTAAAGGAACATGTGAAGTAAAAGTAGTGTATAAACGCACTGCCTACAAATTACAATTTATAGTCATCAAAGACAAAGAAGTATCAATCCTAGGACTACATGTTTGTATGAAAATATTAATGGCTCTATTAATGAAAATATACACTGTAAATAAAAGTCAGCCAAAAGAGACACAAGAACTAGATGGTTTGCTACAAAAGCATTCATCTGTATTTCAATGCATATGAAACCTAGACTATACATGCGATATAAAGCTGAAACAGAGCTATACACCCGTCATAGAACCACCACGACGAGTACTTGTCTCCTTAAAATCCCGTCTAGAACAAGTTACAAAACCTAGAAAAACAAGGGATTATTAATCGTGTGAATGAACCAACTTAATGGGTGAATTCCTTGGTGGTCGTCAGTAAACCTGATGGTTCTCTGCGTCTGTGCTTAGATCATGGAGCCCTTAAAAAATATCATGCGAGAGCATTTTCCATTACCAACCAAAGAAGAAGTCCTAGCTGATCTGCATGGAGCTACTCATTTCTCGAAGTTAGATGCCCAACGTGGATTTTATCAGATAAGACTCACAAAAGAGCCAAGCAAGCTGTGTATATTTAATACACCGTTCGGAAGATACATATTTCTCCGTATGCCATTTGGCATCTCAGTGGCACCAGAGATCTTTCAGAAGACAGCAAACGTTATGTTCGCATCGTTGCCAGGGTCAGAGTGTATATGGATGACATCATCATTTGGGGTAACTCTGAGAAAGAACATGATGAACGACTTCTACAAGTATTAGACGTAATCAAACAGAAAGGAATGAAGCTAAATCCTAAAAAGTGTGAATTTAAAAAGACTAAACTGACATTTATGGGAGAAAAAGTGTCAGCTAAAGGAATCACTATCGATGAAGATAGAGTGCAAGCAATGAAAACAGTGCCAACGCCAACTACAAAAGCTGACATACAGAGAATACATGGTCTAGCCAACTATGTGTCAAAATATATACCACACTTTACTGAGCGCACCAAGCATTTGCGAAATTTCCTTTGTAAAGATGTTGAAATGCAATGGGCACCAGAACATGCAGCTGAATGGCAATATCTACTTGATGTTTTATCTAAACAACCACTACTGGTGTTCTTCAATCCAAACATTAGGACAAAAATATCAACTGATGCGTCACAAGAAAACCACAAGAACATAGGAGACCGGTAGCTTACAAGAACAAGAAGGACACTGGAGACCGGTAGCTTATGCATCTAGAGCTCTAACCGCAGCAGAAAAGAATTATGCCCGAATAGAAAAAGAAACACTGGATATCACAACTTTATCTATGGGCTACCATTCATCCTAGAAACTGTTCATAAACCACTAATAGCTATAAGCAAGAAACCACTCGCTGATGTTTCAGTACGAGTACAAAGACTGTTTCTCAGACTGTTGAAATATGACTACACCTTACAGTTTGTACCTGGCAAACAATTATTATGGGCAGATATGCTATCACGACAGTACGTTTCAGGAAGCGCCTCTACAACTAGTGATTCTACTATCGTCCACGTACACAATGTGGAAGAAGAACAGATAGTGGCGTCAGAAAATTTTAGTACACAAATGTTACAACGTCTCGCTGAAATGACAGCTGAAGACGCAGATTTACAGTTAGTCAGAAGAATGATAGCACGCCATAAAGTAAAGCCCCTACCTTATGCACAATTCAAAGATGAGATCACCTGCATTGATGGCATCCTATTGAAAGGACAAAGAGTTATTAGACCAGATGGGTTAATAAAGGAGATGCTTCAACGTATACATGAAGGCCACAAGGGACAAGAAAAATGTAAAGCCCGAGCACGTGTCGTAATGTATTGGCCAGGAATGAATAAAGACATAGAACAACTTGTCACAACTTGTACAACATGTGCTGCACATAGAAATCAACAACAAGCCGAAACTTTAAAACGCATGAATTCCCGCAAATACTTTGGGCTAAGGTCGCTACGGATCTGTTCCAGTGGAAAGGGAAAGTATACCTACTAATCATTGACTATTTCTCAAACTACATTGAAGTAGAACACTAAGGCAAACTGATACAGCAGCAGTGATAATAGCTCTCAAAAGAGTTTTCTGCAGATGTACCACAGTGATGTCGGATAATGGACCCCAATATGCAAGTTATGAGTACCGATGCTTTGCTAAACAGTATGGCTTTAACCACATCACAAGCAGTCCGTATTATCCTCAGTCTAATGGACTAGCAGAGAAAGGAGTACAAATAGTAAAAAATCTCTGTAAACGAGCAAATGAGGACGGAAGTGATCCCCATATCTCACTATTAAATTACCGTACAACACCTTTAGATGTGGAAGATCACCAGCGGAACTGCTTATGGGCATTCCCTTACGTAGTAGATTGACGCTTTTGCCTGCAACGCCAAACTCACAGAGAATAAAGAGTGAATCCGAGTAAAGGCAGATTACTCCCAGAACTTCGAGTGGGTGACACAGTGAATCGCTTTTTGTTTTTTGGATACAGGATCACGTGTATCTTGTTCTAATACCAAAGCCTCTTCTTCCGTGAACTCCATTTCGTCGATCATTTTATTAATCTTTGGAACAATTCTTTGCCTAAGAGCATTGATCGGTTGCTAATTGTTGTACTCACTGCTAATTGTTGTACTGGTATGACATTGGATTCAATAACCAATTTTCGCATATGAAATATTCCATCGGTGAGTTCTTGCTTTTGCTGCACAGTCGCTGGATAAAACAACACGTCAATTCTCTCATCTGTTCTATAATCTTGCTCAATTTCTTCATAAGAACCTATTATCACAGGCTCCAGAAGTGCTTGGTATTGACTCCATCGCAGCGTTTATACGATTAGCTTACCAAACCGGAATAACCGAAAGAACTGCCGGTCTTCAAAAGCAGCGTTATAAAAATTAAAACAAAAAAAAAAAGTCAACGCGTGGACTCGAACCCACGATCTCGTGATTCATACGCTCGAACGTTAACTACTTGGCTGCTGGTCGTTGTGATAATACATCTACAGTTATCGAGATGCAGTTTACACTAGTAATATAAGACAGACTTTAAAAGGGATTTTCCCGAAAATAGGGTCAAGTTGGAGGCTGCGCACTTGGTTTTACGAAAAGGGCATATCAGGCTACCATTCTACCAAAGGGCATCAGAAAACTCGATTGTTCATTGGGGCCCTCTCCTTGTCAGTCACTATTTGCCCAGCATTCGAGAATAAGCGTTCGCATGGAACCGGTGATGACAGAACACAATTTCTCTTGTGTAAAATACCGAATAAGCTGCGAACTGCAAAGTTTCGCTGAATTCGACAGCTGATAAACATTTTTGAATTAATCTTGATCTAATCATTTTTAAAGCAGTGAGGGTGGTTTCCGAAAATTTTTTTTTGGTTCAGTTGGTTACGTGAATGTTTTAAGCCAGAGGAATGACCAATGAAGCTGTACGGTATTTTTCTCCTGATATTATTTTAGTGATGTCTCCACTGGGTGTCAGGACTTGAGTTAATTCTTTGAGAATTTTCCATTCAAGATGGGTGAGCTCTGGCAATTCCTTATCTATTACTGCGATAGTGCTTATTATGTCCTCTTCTAACATAAGGAATCTGATTATCATGGCTAAAGTGGAGATCCAAAGTGTTGAAGAATCCTGAATGATCTTTAAGGGTGTCAAGCCAGCATTAGTTCGAAATGTTTCTAATTTGGACGCAGCAATTGTAATTCTCCTGAAAATTTCCATAGTTCTTTTAATTTTCTGCATTATGATCTGTATGTCATCATTTTTAAACCTTCTTTTACAATGAAGTTTAAAGCATGTGCCAAACAATCGAAGTGATTGATAAATAATAACTGCTCGAAATAAAAAATTACTATCCAAAAAATGGGCTGTTACTGCTAGAAATTTATTTCAGGAGGGGGGGGGTTGAGGGGGCTGGCCCTATTCTTCTACTGTAGCAGCATGGTGTCCCTCAAGCAGCAGAATTAGTTGGCAAGGTCGTCAATTTAGAGGAGGGGATGCAGTCCCTTCAGCTCCCCACCCCCGGATATGGAAGTCCAGGTGCTGCTGTTATGCAAAAAGATGTAGCTGCTTCCACAATTATTTTAGTACTGTACAAGCACTCTTCATACATGGCTGGTAAAAGTATTTTTGAAGTTGTGTGCCTTGAAGGTAAATCATATGATAGATTTAAAAATTTTACAAAGTCTTTAAAACCTTCTTCTACTATCGAATATGGTTGATAATCTGCAGTAAATAAATCCATCAGTTTTCGGACTCCAGCTTCCTTGGTTTTAGCAGGATTTTTTTGCAGTAAAGGAAACAACAGATGTCTGTCGAAGACGCCGAGCGGATATTTAGGTACACACTTGTACTCGTACTTGGTGTTGGAGGTAGAGATGAGAGCTCCGCAGGTCTTGAAATTTCTTTTGCACTATTTTGTTCATCTTCTCTTCCAAGATTTAATAAAAATAATGCAAGATAAAACATAAAGAAAAAGCATAGAATAAAAATTATTTATGTCAATAGCAATGGGGCATCCAAATTGGGAGGGGCAGTAATCTAAACCGCTTTAATCATGTTTAATAATCATTTGAAAAAATTGTAATTGACTCGCTATAGATTGATCCCAGTACAATATGAACAGGGACGTAGTCATAGTCGTGGAGGAGGGGGGGGGGGGGTTCAAACTCTCCCTAGCTCCCTTAGCGTCATTCTCTTCTTTGCAGAGCGATATAATTTATGATTTTAAACCTACCCCCTCCATCGAATCCTTGAGCAGCCCCCATCGAAAGTTATACCCTAAGTGCCTGAATATGGCTAACCTGTAAAATACGTAAATATGATACTCATGTAAAGAAAATAACAAGAAATCGGAACTTCATAAATGTCTCTTGAATCTCTATTTAATATAGTAGTACATAAAAGAGTAATAGATCAGATAAAGATAGGTTCTTATTTTGGAATCGAGCAGAACGGTTTATCAAGCTGGATCGCAGCTGTATTCTTTTTCCTATAAAGATTTTGGATAGCAAACAATCTTAATATCTATATACAACGATTGATATCTGGGCCTGTATCACCTATCTATTGTTTAATTGATTTTATATAACCAAATATTAAAATTTTTTTAAATTTACAGTCAATTAAACAGCAGACAGTGGATTGTTTAATTCATTTGTTCTTAATTACGGTGTAGAAAAGGGAAGACAAAATTCCGCGATCTGGACTCAGCCAGGGACCACCACTATCGCTGTTGCTGCTGTAACTATAGTGTTTTTCATAAAAGAAGACCGTTGACTATTGTTCGGGTCAGAGTGGAAACCAATCAGATGCAAGTACTATTGACTCATTACTTTCTGACGTTAGCGAGAGCTAATTCTTAATGTTTTATTGCTAATTGTGATTGTTTGTAAACTTCCACATCGTGATATTTTTAAGTAAACAAATTGGAAAGACTTTACAGATATTTAATCTATACTCTGTCTCACTATATGAAAAAAGCTGCAAGGCAGTATGGGAAAGCCACGTTACCAATTATCATCTCACTAGCAAAGGTACCCGGATAATTCCCGGATAATTCCAGTTGGATGTAAACAGAACAATCTCCAAAAATTAAATTAAATTTTGCAATATCTTAAAAATAAACCCATGAAAATGCTTAGAATTAATACAGTAAAAATTCTTAATGAAAATTCGAAAAAAAGGCTCACAAAGGCTGGACCTCTCCAATAATTTCTTACTCACGTAATCTTACCTCAGATGTATACTTAGTGTTGTTGCAATTTCCACTCTTCTCTCGATGTGTTGAAGCAAAACTTGGCCATTCATCACTTTGTGCAGTCTAGCGCTTCTTCTATATACTTGCTTCCCATTTGCTCAATACATCACGGAGCTAACTATCGTCTTTCCACTCTTTCTCAATAGTCTGCTAACTCTCCATTATCTCCAGTTACTCATCATTTTTAAAGATTTTCAAGAAATTGTTAAGTACTAAGAACTCTCTTTTCTAAGAAAAGCCTGAATAACAGGAATTCTATGCATTGTTACAAATTGAAACTTATCCATATTACATCATCATTTTATGTTCATTGTTATAATTCTTGGAAAGATTGCTTTAACATTACATCATCATTCTGTGTTCATTGTTATTGGTGAATTGCGCGTTGATACCATTGTTGATGCGAACACAATGGGCCTATTGTTGCACAAACTTTGCCTTGCATTGTTGGTCATGAGATATATATTGTTGGTTCATGCAGTGTGTTTGTGAATTGCGTGCTGATACCATTGTTGATACCTATTGTTGTACAAACTTTGCCTTGCATTGTTGGTCATGAGATATTTCTCATTAATATGCCTTGCCATAACCATGAATATCGATTTTTTATCGGTATTTATTATTTTTCCGAAATCTGAGGTAGACAGTGACCTTCCTCATGCTTCGAAGGTCAAGTATGCGAAATTTCATCAAGATCGGAATAAAACTGTAGATTTGTATAAAAAACATACAAACAGACCCACCCACACACAAACATCCTTCTTTATATATATAGATAGTTAGAAGACTAGCAGAGGACCCTGCATTGCCCGGGATAATTATGCTTGTAGGTAAACAGATCAACCTCAAAAAGCTAAATTAAACCTCCAAATTGGTTAAATAGAGCGAAGGGACTATCCATTCTAAGAAAAATCCGAAAGACACTAATTTACCTCTTCACTGAAAAAATCCATTCTAGGTGATATACTGGGACTTGATTTACCAAAAAAAAATTTCTAAAGGCTCACAATGGATGGACCTCTCCAAGGATGCCTTCTAGTCTAAATAATTTTTTGCTGACGTATTCTTACTTTAGATGTACATTTGATGTTGTTGCAATCTCCTTTCTTCTTTCGACGTCTTGAAGCAAAATTTGGCCATTCATCACTGTGTGTAGTCTAGCGGTCGCTGATTCTTCTATTTACTTGCTTACCATTTGCTCAATACAGCACGGAGCTAAAGGAGTGCTTCCTCTATCGTCTTTCACTCTTTCTCAATAGTCTGCTAAGTCATTATGTCCAGTTACTGATCATTTGTAAAGATTTTCAAGAAATTGTTAAGTACTAAGAATTCTCTTTTATAAGAAAAGCCTGAATAACAGGAATTCTAGGCATTGAATTCTATATTGCACAAACTTTGCTTTGCACTGTTGGTTATGAGATATATATTGTTGATCCTTGCATAGTGTTGGTGCATTGCATGTTGGCACCATTTTTGATACTTATTGTTACACAAACTTTTATATGCATTGTTGGCCAAGAGATATATATTGTTGGTCCGTGCAGAGTGTTTGTGAATTGCGTGTTGATACTTATTGCTGCAAAAACTTTGTCTTGCAATATTGGTCATGAGATATTTTTCATTAATATGCCCTGCCATAACCATTAAAATCGATTTTTTATCAATAATTATTATCTTTTGAAATTTGAGGTAGACAGTAATCTTCCTCATGCTTTGAAGGTCATGTATGCGAAATTTTATCAAAATCGGAATAAAACTCTAGATTTGTATAAGAAACAAACAAACCTACAAACAAATCCACAAGCAAACAAACAAACATCCTTCTTTATATATATAGAAAGATAGAAGACTAGCAGAGGTATGCGGCATTGCCCGGGATAATTACACTTGCAGGTAAACAGGACAATCTCAAAAAATTAAATTATAACTTCCAATTGGTTAAATAAAAACTCAATCAATATAGCACAGAGCAAAGGGGCTATGCAGTCTACGAAAAATACGAAAAACATGAATTCCAGGTGATATACCAGGACTTTATCTAAACTCTTCTTGACTTGCCTCACCACTGCAGAGCATCACCAGATACTTTGGACTCAAATTTATCTTGCTTTTAACGTAAAAACTCTTATACCCTCTTGCTCTGTTCGAAACTCCCGTTCAGATGTTTCCAATACCTGTATAGATTTTTCTGTTTTAGCTGCAGTTTCTCTGACCAATACTCATTTTTTCTCTTTCCTTTCCAGACACATAAAATTTTGCCAGTCGTCTGCACGTTTGATAGGGAGCTCAAGGGAGACACGCATGACTTCTTTGCCTCATCAGTAGACACTGCCATATTAATGTTTTGTCACTGCATCATCATTTTATGCTCATTATTAATAATTCTTGGAAACGAACGTTCAATCAGCGCATTATCAGTAACTCAGTTTCCTATATATACACGTTCTCACAGAATATAGTCCAGAATATAGTCAAAGTGTATTTTTATGAAATGTTTGGATCTGATGTGCTACCGAATAAGCAAGGTGATAACCCCGGCATGGCTCAGGACTTTTTTTTTGGATTAAATTTTCCAGTATCTTAAAAATAGACACATGAAAAAGTTCAGAATTTACATAGCAGAAATTCTTAATGAAAATTCGAAAAAAAATTTTTTAAAGGCTCACAATGGATGGATCTCTCCAAGGATATACATTCAAAATCGTGCGTGTTATCACCTGTGCATTGTTTTTCTTCTGTTAAGTAAACACTAATTCATAGTTTCCTGTAAACAGTAGCATCATCGCAATGTGATGGATGTCAACAAATGAAGTGTAAATGTGATAGATCATAGTGCATGGCAAAACTTGGCCATTCATCACTTTGTGTTATCTAGCAGTCGCTAATTCTTCTATTTACTTGCTTACCATTTGCTCGAATCCCGTATCAAATTTGCGCCTTTCACTACCATTGGTCCGGGCTTGTTGATGGAGCTGACGGCACTGCTGACCGTGACTCGAATGGTAGAAAACACGAGAGCTAAATCGACCGACGACATCATCGGATCTCCCGTTGACATCGCAATTCCGTGACATGCTCGCCGTCCCCAATCGCAGATTTTCCTGCGAGTTCCTAATGTCTCCGGGTCGAATTTTGTAATAACAGCTCGTTAACGAAGATCCATTGGCAACATGATCATCTTGGGAATAATGATGCACACTGATACAGTTCAGTTCTATGACTTCCTTTTGGCTGTTCCAGTTATTCCGGCATGTCTTCTCGCTGGTGGAATGCCTGCCTCTATAATTATAATTCAACCAATTACCTTGAGGGCGAGAAGAGTTTATTGGTTTCTATAAACGTTTTGATTTCCTATAAATCCGTTTATTCGTCCATAACTGTCGCTAGACTTGACCATTGTTTTGAGTACCCCTGCTGTCAACTTGACCTTGCGTACCTCCCTTGAGCCTTCTCTGGATATTTTTGTTATTGTCCAGCTGAATTCTGTCACAAAGCCAACAATTACCCTGTGACTCGGTTGTCCTCCTCTGCGTTGCCTCTGTTTTTTGAGGTCGTCCTCTCCTCCTTCGTCTACTCCTCTGCCGTATTTTCCATCTTTCTGCGAAACCTTTCAATGACATTTCAATTCTTGATATGGTTTCCTCTATATGGCCCAATGCATTTAATAACGCTTTCTAAGGATCCGCTGAACTGTGGATGCCATCTGGGTTCTTGCTCGGGATCAATCACGGCCACTTCCCCTTTATGGTGGGAGAAGGACATTTTCCCTCACCCAATGTTTCCAGAGTAGCTTCTCCTTTCTTCTTTGGGATAATTTTCCCTGCTGCAGATGAGATCTTGCCTCACCGTCTTTCTGCTCCATAGTTCCCGACTGACAACTCTGCGGTGACAAACTCCTCCATGGGACGTGCTGGGTCATTATATATGACCAATCCTTGAAGGGAAACCAGTCCTTGGAATAATGCCGCTTCTATGGTTTGTAAAGACAAACCCACGTCAATTGTTTTTGTAGACTTCTCTGCCATCATTTTCCCGAAGAGGCTCCAGAGAACTATCTTTGAACCATAACTGGCTTATTTCAGCTGCACATTCTTCAAATAACTCTTTGCTTATGAGTCCATCTTTTATCAGCTCTATAAGACACTTGAACCTGTCCACTTCAGCTTCGCTGCTAGATTTTAAAATAAGTTCAACAGAGGCTAGCTCGGTCTCGTTAAAGATGCATTCTCAATGAGGCTCTGGACCCATCTGGGTTTGATTTGATCTGATAGGTAAGTATTCTGCCATCGATGTCAATTGACTCTCCTCTATGTCTGGTTTAAATGTACCACAATAATAAGAGTCCAAGTGATCGTCAATGAATTCTGACGGCAAAATTACTGGAGGCTGCACAACATAAGTTTTAATTTTATGGGGAGTATTCCTCTTCACGGCTTTAGCTTTACATCTCTTCCTTTTCTTTTTGCTTTGATGTCCTTGGAAGCCCTGGGCCGCCTGTTCTGCAGTGGTAACAGTTAGGACAGCAACGCACCTTGGTTGACTGACGCTGTTGGAGAAAGCTTTCTCCGCCCATTTACCCAACGACGTTCCTTCATCAGGTCATATTAGGGACGCAGCAATCTCCATGGCTTCCTCCAAACTGCTTGGCCCGGATTCTTGCACACTTTCTGTTGTCTTCCTCTGATAAGGAAGTTATTAAAACCATCGATGTGCACGTTTCTGAACAATGCCTTTTTAGTTCCGCAATACGTGCACTTTCCATTTTGTTTGTCAACAGTTGCTGATCCTAACTTGATGTCACTATCCACTATGATATGACAAACCACACCTTCAACGAAAAACACACTGAACCCACACTACTTGGAGCACTGTACACTTAACACAACATAAAGTGTCGAACCATCACCTCCGCCAAGAGCAAAATACTTCCACAAAAACACAGGCATAAAACACAAATCACGATTAATATCATTAATGTATGCACCACTTGACTTCTCTAACCGTAGATATCACTAACACCAACACACTCCCAAAGCACTGGTATCACGCACCAACACTTTCTCCTTTTTTTTAAAATCACTCACTAGTAATGTTGTTAACGACGAGGAAAAACAAACACAATCACATTAGATACATTCGTGGTCTCACTCGTATACCATGCACTTTCCCAAAATCACTACTTGAATAATAAGAAGTACTAACGAATGATCACGCCTGTGGTCGTACCGTTCTGGTACTACACACCTTCTCACAAATCAACACTTGCATATCGAGAACCACAAACAATTATTTAGGCCGGTGGTCGTACCGCTCTGGTACCACGCAGCATCTCACAAATCACCACTTGCATATCGAGAACCACAAACAATTATTTAGGCCTGTGGTCGTACCACTCATAGTACCACGTACCACCACTGTCACGTATATATGAAGAATGATGAGCAAGTGTAGCACAGTGGAAGACCAGGATATAACGTTGACAGTGATTGGTACAAATTTGAAAAAGTTTATTGCACCAATAAAAAAAAAAAAAACATAATTAACACTAAGCAAAGATTTCTAGCTAATAAACTTATAGCTAAAGGCTTATTTTAAATAGAATTTGGTCTACTAGACTCAAAAGTGCAAAATATGAACTATAAGGCTAATTTAATGCTTTTACAAACAATTTCTTTGAAGTATAATTAGCGGATAGCTATACAACTACAATTCATGTGTATCACAATCAGCATACACCTATATGCGCAATTCAATAGTGGTATTATCAGAGAACACTATAAGCTCAATAAAGCTAAATGAAATTCAAAACAACATAATTGCACAACAGCCCGATAAATGAAAGTTCTCAGAGTCTTTTAAATAAAGTCTTTGTATTAAATTGACCGACATAGACGGGCACCATTAATAGCAACTCTTCCAATAACCCTGAAGAGGAAAATACACATAAGACAAGTTGTCACTTTTTGTAATACAGGTCCAGTCAGGTAAAAGTCCTTCCTTCAAGTAAGTCGGCAGAAACGCCTGAATTCTAAATACAAATAGGCAAAGATGTATGGCAAAATACTAGCAATTACACACCGCCACAATTTAGGCTTAAAATTTAGCACACTTAGCTACGTGCGGCAAGCAGGTCTGGAACAAATAAGGGACAAAAATGGAGCTAACACAATGAGCATTGAGCTAGCGTAAAGCCTAGCTCCTGGAACAAATATGCCACTATTCCGTACGGCCACAACCCACGTATCACTGTTTGAGAATGCAGCTCATGATAAGTAAGCTCTAAAAAAGATTGTCTCATTAACTTGGCATTGACGTCCACAGAAAAATATGCACATACGAGCATCGATGTCCATTCCTGTATCATTTGACGGACTGGATGGGGAGGATTACACTCAGATGGCTGGAAGCACGAAACACAGCTTACACCAGTCGTTTGCCACGTCGGCGAAACCTCCGCTGCTCTCGCTTCTCTGCATAGCTCGCTTGCAGCGCCGGTCGGCTCTACACTCGGCGAAGCACTCATGGTTGGCAGTAGAGAATGCTTTCCGGACTCGTCTACCTTCTCTCTAGCATAGAGAACTTTACACGGCAGCTGGAATCTCCGTGCTGAGTTCTTTCGATAACTCCTCTTCTTGCTCGGTTGATTCGTCTCTGTCCCTCTTCTCCTCCAGCAAATTCAAATCCCGCATCGAATTTGCGCCCTTCACTCCCATTGGTCCGGGTGCGTTGATGGAGCTGAAGGCGCTGCTGACGTCAGTTCGCCTTCCTACTTGAATGGTAGAAAACACGAGAGCGAAAGCGACTGACTATGTCATCGGAATTCCTGGTGACATCGGAATTCCATGACACCAATACTCGTTCTTTCTCTTACCTTTCCATGCACATAAATTTTTACCAGTCATTTGGAAGTTTGATAGGGAGCTCAAGGGAGACACGCATAACACCTATGCCTAATCAATAGATGCCGCCTTATTAATGTTCTGTCAGTGTATCTTCAATTTATGCCATTATCAATAATTCTAGGAAACGAACGTTCAATCAACGCATTATCAGCATCTCAGTTTCCAAAATATACATTTTCCCACAGAATATAGTGAAAATGTATTTTTAGGAAATGTCTGGATCTGCTGTGAAAACCCCAGCATTGCTCGGACTTTTTTTTGGAATAAATTTTGATATATCTTAAAAATAAACACATGAAAACGCTTAGATTTAATACAAAAAAAATCTTAATGAAAATTTGAAAACAATTGTTTTAAAGGCTCACAATGGATGGACCTCTCCAAGGATGACACTGCTACTCTAAATAATTTCTTACTCACGTTATCTTACTTTAGATGTACACTTGATGTTGTTGCAATTCCACTCTTCTCTCGATGTCTTGAAGCAAAACTTGGCCATTCATCACTTTCTGTAGTCTAGCAGTCGCCGATTCTTCTATTTATTTGCTTACCATTTGCTCAATGCAGTACGGAGCTACAGGAGTGCTTCCTCTATCGTCTTTCCACTCGTTGTCAATAGTCTGCTAACTCTCCATTATCTCTGGTTACTAATCATTCTTAAAGATTTTCAAGAAATCGTTAAGTACTAAGAAAAGCCTGAGTAACAGGAATTCTATGCATTGTTACAAATTGCAAATTAAATATATTGTTGCCTTGTTGCCACAAACTTGCCTTTTATTGTTGGTCATGAGATATTTCTCATTAATATGCCCTGCCATAACCAAGAATATGAATTGTTTATCGATAATTATTATTTTTCCAAAATCTGAGGTAGACAGTGACCTTCCTCATGCTTTGAAGGTCGAGTGTGCAAAGTTTCATGAAGATCGGAATAAAATTGTTGATTTGTATAAAAAATAAACCTACAAACAAACCCACAAACTCACAAACCCACAAACATCCTACTTTATATACATACCAGGTGTTCAATTTATCTGAAGACATTGAAATATCTTGAGAACCACACATCAGATCAAAAAGAGTGTGGAATGAAAAATGTTCGTCTCGAAGGGGGACATCTAATGGATTCAAACTCGACCTCCCACCCCCACCCCCTAGAGGGCGATTTGAGTCATTTCGGTCACAGAGGGCGCTGTAATCGACAAAAATCAAAATGGGTAAAAAATCGTTGAAAAATGGCGATATCTCAAGAAATAGGTATCAGATCAGCAAAATAAAATTAAATGTTTGTGATATTCTTACAAATGCTACTTAATGACACCATAATTGTCCACCAATCCCCACTCCCGAGGGGTGGGGAAGTGAATTATGTCAAAATTTCCAATGGGAAACATATTTTTTATAGGAAATCTTGGTTTTCTTATATCAAATACCATTGATTTGACTTCATTATTCATGTAACGTATTTCGCAGATGGCGCTACCAACGAAAGAATACGAAGAAGTTCATTTATTCATTTATTGTTAAGCAGAAACTACGTTTGGCATTACCAAGGATTACAGCGCCATCTGTGGCCGAAATGACTCGAATCGTAGGTCAGATTGGGGTATTTTTTTCTAGAGAATCCAAATCTGCAATAAAAAATGGGGGTTCCCATTTAAGTTTTTTTACTCCTCCCTCCCCCACCTCCAGGGGGTGGGGGTGGGGGGTCGAGTTTGGTATTATTAGATGTCCCCCTTCGAGACGAACATTTTTCATTCCACACTTTTTTTGATCCAATGTGTGGTTCTCGAGATATTTCAATGTCTTCAGATAAGAAGGATGTTTTTTGTGGGTTTATGGATGTGTTTCTTAGACAATCTACAGTTTGATTCCTATCGTGATGAAATTTTGCATACTTGAGCTTCAAAAGATGGGGAAGGTCACTGTCTGAGATTTAGAAAAAATAATAACTCTCCATAATAAATCGATATTCATGATGGCAGTGCATATTAATAAGAGGATCGCATGACCAACAATGCAAGGTAAAGTGTGTGCAACAATACTTATCAACAATGGTATCAACACACAATTCGCAAACACTCTGCATGGACTAATAATGAAAGGCAACAATATATATCTCATGACCAACAATGCAAGGCAAAGTTTGTGCAATATAACTAAGGTTCAATTTGTAATAATGCATTGAAATCCTGTTATTCAGGCTTTTCTTAGAATTGAGTTATTAGTACAGGGTGAGTCAAAAGTCGCAGTGCATCCTGTTTTTTCGAAAACCTTGCAGGAATTGGGAAATCTGAATATTCCAGTGAGGTATGCGTGTGGTGGTCTATCTTTTACAGTATGTACCGAACATTGCTACCATCTTGAAATCTGCCAACTTGAATTTAAGTCAATTTTTTAAATAGAAAATGGGTCGTGTGATATATCAAATAATATCAGCATTTTCTGACCATTTCATTCCTGTAAACAGATTTGCAGCAGCATTTATATTTCAAAAGTTACAACACATTTTGTTTGGAATTACAGGCTGGACTGTTCTCCAGATAGGACAGACATTTAATGTTTTGAATAAAGATAAAAAAACAGAAATAAAGTGGGAAAAATATTTCAAAAGATTGTTTTTTTTCTTTATTCCTAATACTATTATCCTCATTTTTCCCTTTAATATTTTTTCTGGTAATTTTTCTGTGTCAATTCACCATGTTTTAATATTGTGCCAATTCCCAGAAAAAAGTTGTTTAGTCATTTAATGTGTTCAACATGGTATCCCTCTTGGTTAAGTCACATTTGAAGGCGCTGAATCCAATCGTCATACACTCACAGAACGATTTCTGCAGAAATGCTGGCACACGCTTCTTCAATGCGTTGCTGGATATGGTGTTTCACGGATAAGAGTTAAATGCAGTGGAAGACTTAAAATCTAGAAATGACACCAGAGCATATCTTTTGACAAGATTAACATTTATTAAATAATTCAAAATAGGGAATCAATACAAATAAATTAAAGATGAATTGGGCTACGATCTTGCTGAATCGCAAGAAACGCATAAGGACGTTGCCTTGCCCTAAACCGAGGAATGAACCTCCGTTTTACACTACATACACGATAACACAAAGTTTCACTAACAAAAACTCGGGCTATTCTTCTCGTAACTCGACGAGAAGCAAATAATAATTTGAGCCCGACCCGCAGGACGAACCTCGTGTTTACAATTTGTGGTTAAGTATTAAAATTTACACCAGCAAATTCCTTTAAATAAGCCAAGCCCGCTCCCCCCCCCCCTCTTAGGGCACAAGGACTTAGCAGTAGAACTGAAGCGTCTCACTATACACGCTCACTGCTTAACAAGCTAATTGGCTGAGGAACTTATTAAGAACTATATCCACCAACAGACTGCAATAAAATTACTTATTAACAATAAATCTTCCTGCCCAGAAGATACGTAGTAAGGGATCCAAAACCTGGAACAGCGGTGATGTAAGGAGCCTCAAGATGCAGGGCGGCCGAACGTTAATGTGAACACCCAACAATGGCAGCCTAGGGTTTCTCGCTTCTCCACAGGCTGTGCCGTTCGCAAACGGCGACGCCAGGGCATTTCAATATTGGCTTAAAGCCGTAGATAACTAAATTAGGAAAGAACATAAAAGATCTTATTAGCAAGGGTTTTCTACGCGCTTCTATGTTGTGATCAAAGAAAATTTAGTCAACTCCACAATTAAATGAGTACGGCGCTTCAGCTTATAACGAGGCAAAATGAGTGATTGGACTTCAATCCCACGTCTCCGAAATACGAAATAAGCTGCGCACTCGAGCGGGAAATTAACGTAGATATAATGAAGAGAGAGAAACCGTACACTAATGGAAAATGTCGCATAATAATATAAAACAATCACCCACCTTGTATATGGCACTACAGCGCCCAAGTGTAATTCGGGGTAATCCAAGTGGAGAATCCAGCTGGGATTAAAACAGGGTGCAAACCACCAACACGGGACAAATCCGTTGCGTCTAAGTAGGCGACCACCACTAGAGTTCTGGCTATGTGGAACTGGCTCGGCAACGGGACGACAGTTGCAGTAGACTGCTGCTCAATGGACGGGCGAGACGGAACGACCGGCTCCGACGATGAAGATGAACTCTCGCTGGCTTCCGTATCCTCGGCGTGAATTTCCTGAAAGGTCTCGACGTGGTAGGCAGCCACTGAAAAGTTCATAGCAGGAAAACACAATAAAGTTAGTGAACTACTAGCAGAATGACAATAGCTTGGCTCGGCATCGTTGCCTTCCCTTTCGAAGCTTTGGGAAGCACTTTTCGAAGAAATTGCAGAGCTCGTCGAACAAGCAGGGCTTCGAGGCGACGTATTTATCTCGTCCTTCGTAAGCTCAGCGCGTGGGCGGCGGGAGAACAAATTTCCTGACCTTTCATGTCGGATCTCAATACCTTCTCCAAGATCTGAATTTTCCCGCTCGCCAATTCGACGCTTGCACTCTTTTTCTCGCCGCTTCCGTTTTCTTTTACTGAAACGCTCGCGCTTGTGCCTCTTCAAAGATAACGCCGCCACTCTTTCGGTGTCCTCAATGGATGGTGCCACAATACCTCCAAGCTTGCTCTCCGATGGAGCATCGCCAACGAGAGCCTTAATTTTCTCTGCATATACGAGTTGTTTAAATGACCCCACAGATAAAAGTCAAGTGGTGTGAGATCAGGTGATCTGGGTGGTCATTCCACATCACCATGTCGGCCAATCCAATGACCAGGAAATTGAACCACTGAACAAAATACCTTGTGAAAAAGATGGATCTTGTCGATGTTGCTCTTGGTCCCACGGGCAAAACTGCAAACGTCTGTCTGGGTCATTCTCTGCTAGGTGCTGGAGTATGTGAATCTTGAATGGATGCCATTGATGAGCATGAAGGATTCGTACGAACGATGATGGGCTGATTCCACATTCTGCCGACAAACGTCATGCGCTGCGTTATGGGCTCTTGACGAAGGACGCCAAAACCATTCTTGAGGTTGTCTCGCCAGTAGCACTTTGTGGACAGCCACTCCGTGCCTTGTCAATCACAGTCCCAGTTTCTCGGAATTTCTTAATAAGTACCTGACAGTGTTGTGTGAAATTGGAGGTCTTTCTGGGTGCCGGTTGTTAAAATCTGAAGCTATCGCACGGAAACTTCATTCTCCAGACATCAAAATGACCTCAATTCTCTCCTCCTTGGTCAAAGCTATCTTCAGTTACCTGCTACAAAATGAAACAAAATGTGTTGTATCTTTTGAACCATAACTACCACTTCAAATCTGTTTACAGGAATGAAATTGTCAGAAAATGCTGATGTTAAATGATTTATCACACGACCCCCTTTCCATTTAAATAAAAATTGACTTAAATTCAATATGGCCGATTTCAAGATGGCGGCCATGTTTGGTATATATCATAAAAGATAGACAACCTCACCCATACCTTAGTGGAATATTCAGATTTCCCAATTCCTGCAAGGTTTTCGAAAAAACAGAGTGTACTGCGGCTTTTGACTCACCCTGTACTAAGAACTCTCAATTTTAAGAAAAGCCTGAATAACAGGAATTCTATGCATTGTTACAAATTGAACCTTAGTTATATTGCACAAACTTTGCCTTGCATTGTTGGTCATTAGATAAATATTGTTGGTCCCTGCACATAGTGTTAGAGATTTGCCTGTTGATACATTGTTGATACCTATTGTCACACAAACTTTTCCTTGTATTGTTGGTCGTAGAAAACCTCACGCATACCTTGCTGAAATATTCAGATTTCTCAATTCCTGCAAGGTTTTAGAAAAAAAATGTGTAAAGCGACTTTTGACTCACCCTATACTTAACTTTCTCTTGAAAATTTTTAAAATTGATCAGCAACTGGAGATAATGCAGAAAGAGTAGAAAGACAGCAGAAGAAGCAGTCCTTTAGCTCCGTGCTGCATTGAGCAAATAGCGGAGCATGTCAAGATAAGAATAGGCGACTGCTAGACAACACAAAGTGATGAATAGCCAAGTTTTGCTTCAAGACATCGAGAGTAGAGTGAGTTTCCATCAAGTGTACATCTAAAGTACATTATGTGATTATTTAAACTAGCTGTGGCTTACTTGGAGAGGTACATCCATTCTCAGCATTAAAATTTTTTTTTTTTTCGAAATTTCATTATAAAGTTTTACTGTAATAATTCTAACAAACAGTCCGAGTCATGCCAGGGTTATCACCTAGCTTATTTGGTGGAGCACATCCAAACATTTCATAAAAATATATTTTAATTATATTCTGTGCGAATGTGAATAATTTGGAAACTGAGATGCTGATAATGCGTTTATTGAACGTTCGTGTCCAAGAATTATTAATAATGAGCATAAAATGATGATGCAGTGACATGATATAAATAATGCAGCGTCTATTGAGGAGGCAAGGAAGTCACACGTGTCTCCCTTGAGCTCTCTATCAAATGCCCAGACGACTAAAAAAAATTTTGGGGTCTGGAGAGGAAAAAGAGAGAATGAGTATTGGTCAGAGAAACTCTGCAATTAAAACAGAAAAGGCTATGCGGTTATTGGAGACACCTGAACAACGGGAGTTTTGAATAGAGTCAGAGGGTATACGAGCTTCAACATCAAGGGCAAAAAAAGAGTTGAGTCCAATATTCCCCAGCAGTGATGATGGATATTTTTCAATCCGAAGTCCCTAAATAACACGTAGAATTCCTGTTTGTCGGATTTTTCGTAGAATGGATAGTTCCTTCCCTGAGTGTTGTATTGGCTGAGTTATTACTTAACCTATTTGAAGTTATTGTGATTGTTCTGTTCACCTACAAGTGTAATTATTCCAAGCAACAGCCGGTCCTCGGCTAGTTAAATATATCTTGGTGGAACGTGCGTATTGTTGGTGAATTCTGTCTTGATTCTATTGTTTATTCAAACCAGATATGCCTATTGTTGTACAAACTTTGCCTTGTTCATGAGATACTTCTTACTAGTATACTTGCCATATTTATGAATATCGATTATTATTGAAAATTATTATTTTTTTCGAAATCCATGGTAGACAGTGACCTATTTATTATATTAAGATCAAGTCTGCAAAATTTCATCAAGCTCGGAATTAAACTGTAGATTTATATAAGATATAGATAGACACAAACAACCACGCAAACACTTTTCTTTATATTCAGGGTGTCCGCAAAGTGTCTACGCAGTGAAAAACAAAAGCAAGAATCCTGTATAAAGTGGTTAGGGTACGCATATGGCGGATTACACCATAGCCGACTAAAAATATGTCACACCTTTTTTTTAATCGGCAATGGTGAGCACGACCATCGTAAAAGGGACCCGGCATCGCCCAGGATAATTACACTTGTAGATAAACAGAAGAATCTCAAGAAGATTATTATCACTCCAAATTGGTTAAATAATAACTCAATCAATACAACACAGGGCGAAGATACTATCCATTCTAATAAAACTCCGAAAAGAAAAGGAATTCTAGGTGATATACCTGGACTTTATTTAACTTTTTCACTTGCCTCAGATTAAAATGATATCCATCTTCTCCACCGGGGAACATCACTGGATACATTAGATCCAAATTTTTATTGATCTTGGCGTAGAAGCTCTTAAACCCTCTTGCTCTATTCGAAACTCCCATTGTTCAGATGTTTCCAATGCCCGTAGAGCTTTTTCTGTTTTAGCTGCAGAGTTTCTCTGAGCAATACTCATTCTTTCTCTTTCCTTTCCAGACAAATAAATTTTTGACAGTCGTCTAGACGTTTGATAGGGAGCTCAATGGAGACACGTGAGATTTCTTTGCCTCCTCGATAGACGCTGCTCATTTATGTTCTGTCACTGCATCATCATTTTATGCTCATTATTAATAATTCTAGGAAACTAACGTTCAATCATCGCATTTTTCCGATAAAAATTGAACTTTATTTATAATGCACAAACTTGAATTGTTGATTTTGATATATATATTGTTGATCCCTACATAGTGTTGATAAATTGCTTTAAAGAACCCTGCATAGTGTTGCACTTTAAAGAATCCTTGCGAGGCAAAATTTGCGGCTTCTTTAACGCTGTCCTGATAAGACTATAGTAGTTGAAACCAAACGAAACCAAACAAAAAAAATTTTAAATACAAAATCTTCTTTACATCAAATATTTCTTATTTTCACGACTTTCTTCTGAGTTCATTAATATATTGCAAGAAAACGTGAAAGAGAAAGGAGGAGGAATATAGAATTATAAATATCATTTAAATTTAATGAATCGTAATGTAAATTACAGTCAAATAGACTTGATTAATGATTAACATTCAGCAATCGATGCGAATACAGAATATTCTACATATATTCCAACTCTGTTCCATTCCTAATCGGGAACCTGGCCTCGATCGCAAATTGCTGGGTGATGAAATGAGAGTGGGCGTAAGTGCCATAATTCACCGCTACGTAGGATGGTGGTGACCCCTCAGGGTTTGACGAAGTGGCTACCATTGAGTTTCCTAACATAAATATTGGACAACAAATATCGGTCGGAACGTACGGGTCTGCCTATCTGAATTGCTCCACTGCGACGTTGAGCGCCGATGAGAAGTTTTTCCATCCAAATATCTTTTAGTTCTGCTAAACCCTAGGTCGGGTTCATCCCATATTCGCCAGATGGACTATTAATAGCAGGCATGAAATCGTTTATCAAAAATTCAGAATTATAAGCTCTTGCCTTGTTAACAGTCCGAGAGCACAATGTTCGGTTTGAATCGTCTTCCTCCCGTTCAACTTCTTCTTGGAGTCTTACATGCGAGAACTCGTAATTTTCATTCCTCGGTCGTAACTTACGAGTCTGCCTATCTAAATTGCTCCGATGCGAAGTTGAGCGCCGATGAGAAGTTTTTCCAGCCGAATATTCATTAGGTGGCGGAATCCA
>JAHWFO010072220.1:79249-125717 GCA_023313115.1 Rhysida immarginata
CGATGAGAAGTTTTTCCAGCCGAATATTCATTAGGTGGCGGAATCCACGCATGGTCCTTAGTCCTTCTCATCCATTCGTCTCTCCAAATTCGATATCGGGTCGGGACTCGCTCTCTGTCTTCCCTTTCCTTTCTTCTGTTCTTATATCCATTTTTAATTTGCATATTAACTTTCTTACCAATGAGCAGCCTTCTTCGTTTGTCTCGAATCTTCCGCCTCTTCGATTCCTAATTACGGGTGGCGGGCTTCGCTGCCTTTCCTTCTCCACTGGCTATTTCCGTCTTCTCCTTCCTCTCCCTTGCCTTTGGAATCGAGTCAGATCGTCAGCTTTATTTTTCTTCCTTCGCTGCTCTTGGCTGACGACCTGACACCATCCCCGCTGCCAACCCGCAACGAAAAAACTTTTCTCTTCCAGATTCCTTATCTACCTCCTTTTCGGGCTCATTTCTTCTTCCTTGCGAGCTTTGTGGCCTGATTTGTTTCAAAAAACGAGTTATTAGCTGTGGGCATTGGTGCAAGTTTTTCTCTGGCTCCCAGGATGGTTTATCATATCCTACTCATTTAACCAGGAATTTCCTATGGGGAGCTTTTACTTTCACGTCTACCAGTTTTTCGATTCGATAGACATCATCGTAATCTTTATCTTTTATGGGTCCCGGCGGTGTCTTCTTTTACTTTATCTTCCGTGCAAAAAATCGCCCTAAATATGATATATGAAAGATTTTGGTTCTCACTTTCCATTTCGGTGGTATACGCAGTCTTACGGTGACCTCGTTAATCACCTTTTCGACCCGAAATGGACCCACAAACCTGGGATACAGCTTTTGCCCGATGGCCCCCCCTTTGTCTAATTATACGATGGGCGGCTACCAACACCTGGTCTCCTACTTTAACTTCCGAACGCGTGTGCTTCGCATTGTGAAATCTCTCGTATTTCTGATTCACCTTTTTTATATTCATTCTGGCTTCTATAAGATGACGTCTTAGCTGGGCTTTAAACTCTGTCATTGATTTACCCTTTTCTTTCACTCTGCCTCTGATATATGGTAAATTCACCTCCTGTCCTAGATCCATCAAGTACGGTGAACATTTAATGGCTTCAGACACCGTTGAATTTATTGCGATTTCTGCGAATGCCAGATACTCGTCCCAATTATCTCTTTCCTTATTGACGTAATTACCGATCACTTGAATAATCGACTGATTTGTCCTTTCGGACTGCCCATCAGTCTATGGATGGTAGGCGCTTGAGTACTTCTGTTCAATTTTCAACATTCGAAATACCTCCTTCCATATTTTGAAGTAAATCGTACGTTACGGTCTGAAATAATCACGGTGGGGAAGCCATGGATCTTGAACACGTGATTAACTAATAATTAGGCGGTTTCTTCAGCTGATACCGTAGTCATATAGGGAATTAGTCGTACTCTTTTTGTGAGCTTGTCTGTAACAGTGAGCAATGTATCATGCCCCTGAGTCATAAGCGGCAGGGGTAGGACGAAATCAATCATCACCATTTGCCATCTCTCGGTCGGTCAGGGCAGCGGCTTTAAATGACCATAAGGCTGGGTTCGTAGCGATTTATTACTCTGGCACGTAGAACAAGTTTTTACATACAGGCTAATGTCCACTCATATGTTTCTCCAAAAGTAATTCCTTGTCACTTTATAGAGCGTTTTTCGAAACCCCAGATGCCTGCTGAATGGGATATCATGCTCCTCCCTTAATATCTTCGTGGTAAGGGTCTTATTTGGCGGTAATACCAATTGTCTCTGGTTTTGTCTTCTTTTATAAACCATAGGTCGGGTTCATCCCGTATTTCGCCAAATGCACTATTAATAGCAGGCATGAAATCGTTTATCAAAAATTCAGAATTATAAGCACTTGCCTTGTTAACAGTCCGAAAGCACAATGTTCGGTTTGAATCGTCTTCCTCCCGTTCAACTTCTTCTTGGAGTCTTACATGCGAGAACTCGTAATTTTCATTCCTCGGTCGGAACTTACGGGTCTGTCTATCTAAATTGCTCCGATGCGAAGTTGAGCGCCGATGAGAAGTTTTTCCAGCCGAATATTCTTTAGGTGGCGGAATCCAGGCGTGGTCCTTCGTCCTTCTCATCCATTCGTCTCTCCAAACTCGGTCTCGGGTCGGGACTCGCTCTCTGTCTTCCCTTTTCTTTCTTCTCTTTTTATATTCATTTTTAATTTGCATATTAGCGCATGGCATTATGCTACACCCAACGTAAAAAACCTAAAACACCTCCAACGAGGCAATATGAACTTGGCCCACAGCTTTCGCTGGTCGGAAGCGAACTCCCGACACCTACCCGCTTTGGCCAGCCGGGTAGGCACAAACCCACCAGAAAATAAATCCTCTCTCTCCCACTTTTGAAGTGGAGAGACAGATGGTATTGCCTCCACGGAGTTAAGATCTCAAAAGATCTTACAGGTGGCATTATGCTACACCCAACGTAAAAAACTTAAACACCTCTAACGAGGCAACATGAACATGGCCCATAGCATTCGCTGGTCGAAAGCTAACTCCCGACACCTACCCGCTTTGGCCACCCGGGTAGGCATAAATCCACCAGAAAATAAATCCTCCCTCTCCCACGAGAGCGAAGTTTGGTTTTCGGTTGAACTCAATATCTCGTTGGGCTGGCTGAAGACTTCAGCTTTGGAAGATTTCGTTTCCCTCCTGGCACTGGTCAGCAAAGGGCCGTTTGGGTTATCACCAATCAACGGGGTCGTCTTTCGCTGATTCGGCTACAGTTCTATGGAAGTCATTACTAATTTCGTTTATCCGCTGGGAGTATGCAATGTCTCTACACTCTGCAGGCTTATAGAGAGCACTGAACTCGGCGGCTTTTCATTTCGGGAGGTTATGTCACCCAATGCAAGTCCAATGTCTAATTGCTGCTCATTGGGGCCTTACAAGCTTGCTCCTGGTTTATGTGACGAATTCCTTGCACAAAAATTCTTAGACTTATCGTACCAGTCCGTATTAATGCCTAATCCATTTTTCTTCGCTTTAAAAGGGGGCGGGTTAGCATAGGAAATTTTATCCTTACTTGCAAATGTCCGATAGGCTTTAGTCTGGGCGGGCTTGTTGAGTTGCGTAACCGGTTCTCGGCACGATGAACTCCTTCCTACACTTCGTCAATGGCTCCAGCGAACGGGCGACGAACTTCGTCTCGTTCCAACTATATTTCTTGATAGCGACCGACCGTTGGCTTCCTGACCATCCTTCTCGAATTTGCGTTCCTCTTTCGCCTTTCCTCCTTCTCTCATCCACGTAGGCTGCTTGGCCTGTCGAGGAGACCTGTTTCCATTTTCTCTTACCCCGTTCGTAACTCTTGACCTTCTGCCACATGAAGAAACTTTTTATATTTTTTGTCCCTTCTCTTTTTTTCTTTTCCACCAATCGGAGCTCGCGGTGCTCTCTCTCTCTTCGATCATTTCCATTCTCTTCAGCGGCGTTGGCTTTTTCTTCTCTTTATTCCGCATTCTTCTCTCTTCCTCTTCCACTGTCACCACATTCGATTGCTTCACCATCCCTCGCAAATGAGGCGACACAGATACAGGATGTTTGAGTTTTTGTAATTTAATGGCAAGGTCAGGGTTCCTGGCCTTTTGATTCTCCAGACATCTGACTTCTCATTCTGAGGCAAAAATATAGTTTTGCTGGTACTCAAAGAAATTAAAACATATCAAGCTATGCAAAGTCTACATTTATTACTCATTAAAAACAGTCAAGGGAAAATATCGTTTTTTATTTGCATTTCAGCAGCCTCTTATTTTGTTAAAATACTTAGGTGTTAACTCTGTGATGGTTCTTCCGAACCAGTGATTATTGAATCAATAGCGATATCAGAGCGACTCGAAGCCCGATTCTTCATGTAAATTTGCCTGCTTGTTCTGAACCAAACAATGGTCTCTTAACAATGGACAAGGAATAATTTCAACAACGTCGAAAGACCTGGTCTTGTCATAGACATCTGCTGCTCATTTTCATAAAAATTTACAGATCTTTCTCTAATTTATACTTGAGAGTTGATTGCAATCAGGCTAAAATCGACCTTTTCTCTAAAAGTGTTCTTTTAAGGTCTTGTTCAACTTTTAACATTTCTGTGTTATCGTTATTATTATTTTTGTAATAGATAAAAAGCCCTATTATGAGAAGTAAACGTCATCGCAATATCTTTCAGAGGGTAGCATATTCCAAACAAACATATGTTGAATCGCCTGGAATGCTGCTCAAGATCATCGATGTGTGAGTAGAGAGCATCGATGCTAGGTTTACCTTCATTAAATGTGGCAACTTCAACCTGATCCATTCGCGTCGCCAGCAAGATAAGTTGGGAGTCTAGCTGAGATAGGTAATGAGAGGTCGACTCTATTTGCTCCAGCAGAGGGTGAGATATCTGGTTTAGCAGAGATATCAGCCAATCGTTGTTCGATATCTTCTGCATGAGTTTTATTAGCTATCATAGTGATCAGATTATCCATAGTTGTATCATTTTGAAAATAATCGTTCACTGCTTCCCTAATGATTTGTACATCTGCATCATTGTCTATTCCCTTTAAGGGAGAATCCGAGCTCTTTGCAGAAGAATCATTAGTAGGCAGACGTAGTGCAGAGGGCTTAATATTGGGTTCAGGGCATGGCATATTTAAAAGAAGTCAGAAAATATTAAGTATTAGGAATATTAAAAAAAACTTCATAATGAACTTGACAGATGTACGATAATGCAATTCACTGACTCAGAACCAAGTGCGAGCTCAAGCAAACATGACCGTCTCAGACGGAAGCCGAAAATGGTCGAACTAATAACCCTGTTGATGCTAAAAACTTTGAGTCTTTTCGCACTTTACAATTCTTGATCACAATATACCAAAGATCTAATCTCCTTTGTAATCTTTAATTTAATAACCAACCAGTCTTCTATAAACACTTTTGAAAACTTAAATGCCACTGGTGTCTTGTACATTAAATACCCCTTGTTTTCTTTCGTGAAATATTAACGAGACCTCTGCATTGTAATCGAAGTACGACTGCTGAGCTATATTGTAATAACACTGCAGTTTCAATTGCAGAGCTAACACATTTTGCGTACTGATATAACTTGGTGCTTGTGTGTGTTATATCTCAGGCCAAAGAGAGGTAAGACCTTGTTTTCACAAAGTTATCACAACCTAAACCTCAAAATAAAAACCATGTACATAAAAGGTCGTTTATTATTATTATTATTTAAAAATGGATAGAGGGATATTAATTCTGAGGCAAAAGGTGGTCTTTTAGCAGTGAGTAGTCACTTCTCTGTAGAGAGGTCTCTTTGTCCTGAATTGGTACTACATTACAGTTGCCTTAACAAAACCAGGTCTTTCGATATTAATGAAATTTTTCCTTCTCGGTTTTTAAAAGACTGAGGTTCCGTCCAGAAATAGCTAGCAAAATTGCATGAAGAATAGGGATTCGAGTCGCTCTGATATAGCGAATCAAAAATCGTTCATTCTGAAGAACCAACAGAGAATTGACACCAAAATTATTGTAACAAAACAAAAGAGGTTTTGAAATTGTCATGCCACCAGATGGAGCTAGTAAGAGAAAGTCCATCTGATGACATAACAGGAGCAATGAAGCTGAGAAATAAAAATACAAAAGGTAAAAATGTTGTGTCAGGTCAACAGGTGGAGCAGGTGGGCAGAATTACATCTGATGACATAACATGCAAAATCGGCTTTGCATGCGAACAGAGTGAGCGAGCAATTAAGCAGCGCAATAACCCGTTACCCAGAAAGGCAGGTGGAATGAACCATGAGCGCGTGAGCTTTAAGGGAGCTGATTGGGTGGCGAGATTTGGTAGGCATAATGAGCTGATTAAGAGCGAGCATAAAAAGCTACGGGGGCAAATGCAGAGAGGATTCTGAATTCTTTACGGAGTCGAGGAATGTACGGAAGCAACGATGGGACGTTAAAGTAGAGGAGCTGATTGTGCCATCGTTCGTGTGAATCAAAGTTGGACTTAGGTTTTCCACGCAGCATTCTACCATCCTACGTCTACGTGAGCGTGAGTGACTTTTTAGTGTGTGAGTGACCCTCCCCCCGGCTACCCCCGGGGGAGGTTTCGCCCCCCCGCCCCCCGAACTCTTTGTGACTTTTAGATATTCACCATGGAAAACATGGTGAATATGATTGCCGACGGGCCGTTTTCCGTCGGCATGTTCATGAAGGAGTTATACTCTAAAACGAGTATACCTCCTGTTCTTCCGTCTGGCGACCCCGCTGTGTTAGTCCTACAGAGGCTTACCCCGACTGAGTCGAGGATGCTCTGTAGGCAGCGTAATGTGGCAGACCGTATTGTGTCTGCTGATACTATCAAGGTTGGGCAGACCACCGTCCACTTGAGTTATGCTGAACCCGGATATTTACCAGTCTGCATCCGGGGAGCATCGCCGCTGATGACTGAGAAATATCTCAGGGGCTTCATGTCTGACTATGGTGTGGTGCATAGGATTTCGTATCCTCAGCACCCAGATTCTCCGCTTCAAAAAACAGGAGACATCATAGTCTACATGGACTTAAACAGAGACATTCCTAAGGATGTTGTAATGCGCGGAGATAAAGTCTCCGTGTCTTACAAAGGTCAAAGGCAGTGCTGCTGGTACTGCAAGAAGACGGCTCACGTCAGGAAGGACTGTCCTCTCTTGGTAAAATGTAACTACTGCAACAAAGTAGTTAACAAATTTCACCAGTGCCCGGAGAGGACCCTTGCATCGCGAGCAGCTCCATCATCGCCTAAAGGAGTGTCTCCCCAGCAACCATCGATGATGACATCACCGGCCAAGTCAACAGAGCCGAGCAGAGCCACGACGCCTTCACGCCCACCTCGAAGGCAGCGTAAGACGCCATCTCCGCCACCTATGGGATCTAGGAAGGAGATGCCACCGCCTCCAGCGCCACTAGCTGATAAACCGAGGGAGGAGATACCACACACTCCTTCCCCATCAGAGATCCTAGACGGCGCCCCCTTCCCTGAGCCATCAAGCGACATCTCGATGGTCGAGGAGGTGAGCTCTGCAGAAGATGATGTGGACTTATCAGCTTTTTCCGAATCGATCTTCCCAGAGGAGGATTTTCCATCTCTTCCTCCGCCGGCGAAGACATCGGCATCGCAGCCTCTTCGGATTGCTTGTGCGCCCACTTCAGCTTCAGTGTCATCATCTGCTGGGAATATGCAGTCATCAGCATCAGCACAGCGGGATGCGCCTGCGACGTCATCCAAATCTCGCAGGCACAAGACCAGATGGAGTCACAGCAGAAGGGACGGCGTTGCTGCTTCTTCTTCTACCGACCGAGACAGCTGCGAGGGCCATCATCGCAGCACTTCGTCTTCATCCTCGTTTCGATCTCCGAGGCGGAAGTCGAAGGAGCCTCCACCATCATCAGTGAAGCTCCAGTCTCCTTCGGAGAAGTGTCAAGAACCAGCAACGTGATTCCACAATGAAGGTCATCTCACTGAACGTGCGTTCCCTGGGTTCGTCTTTTAAGCAATCGGTTTTGTCGACGTTTATTGCCCTGTACAGGCCGGACATACTTGTGCTTCAAGAAGTGAAACTTGATCCTGCACAAGTATGGTACGATCTGCCCGGCCTTCGCAGACAATTCCCTCGTGGACAATTCTTTATTAACTCTTCGTCACCGTTTGGGCAAGGGGTTGCAACTTTCATCCTCAACCCCTCCATTCAGGTGTCGAATTATTTGTGCGACAGCGAGTGCAGGGTAATATCTTTAGACATTACATCTTCTAAATTTCAATTCCGATTGCTTAACGTGTATGCTCCGTGCACGAGTGCAGAGAAACGTGACTTTTTCAATGATCTTCAAGCCTATCTGTGTTCATCATTTCCTGTAGTGATTGCCGGTGATTTTAACTGTCATCCAGACGCCAGCAACATCTTTTCGTCTGGACACGTGCATCGTCTGTGCCAGCAAAATGCATTGTTTGATCTATGGCCTGTTAATTCTCGTGGTGATTTCAGTGGGTACACATTTCATCGAGGACCCACTGTGGCATCGCGACTTGATCTTTTTTTGGTCGACAATGTGTTTGCTGGTGCAGCTGAAACAATGGAGGTTATTCCTTGTGCCTTTTCCGACCATAGTGCCATCTTGTGGTCGTGGGATCCTCCATTTGTTTCTCCGGCAATTGCTGCAGATCGAGTCACCAACAAGAACTGGTTTCTAAACGTTTCTCTGCTCGACAATGAAGAGTACTGGGGAATGTTCGTTCAGTTTGTGGAAAAACATCTCCACAATGTGCCTCCTACGCTCGAATCGTGGTTGAACTTTAAAACTAAAGTTAAAAAATTTTTCCGGAAGATTGGATTGGATGCAGCCAGGCGTCGTCATCGTTACCTCCTCATGTTGCAAGAAATTTTACGACTCCTCCGTTGTTCCACCCCTAAGGAGGAGTTTCAGGCTGAAATTCAACAGGTGAAGAGCGAAATAAACTCTCTAAAGATCCGGAAAGCTGCCGGCGCAGCACTCAGGGCCAAACTTACCTGGGCTGCTGACG
This sequence comes from Rhysida immarginata, assembly GCA_023313115.1. NCBI lineage: Eukaryota > Metazoa > Arthropoda > Chilopoda > Scolopendromorpha > Scolopendridae > Rhysida > Rhysida immarginata. Next base: position 87,826 of record JAHWFO010072220.1, read on the forward strand.
TCCGGCACATGTCATCGGCGGCCTTCGCTGAGGAGAGGCGTCGGGCTAACAATAAACATTGCCATCGTTTATTGGTGGAAGGTGAGGAAGTGAAATCTGATGCCGACATCTTATCAGCCTTTCACTCTCACTTTTCATCATTTTTTAGCCATTCAATCATTCCGTCAGACATCACGAAGCAGTGGATAGAGGCATTGAGACCTTTTTCTGTGGAATCCGATTCGTTCATAACACGTCCCTTCACCGAAGAAGAAGTCAGATTTTTTCTTCACTCCCTTTGAAAAGGGAGGGTTAGGTCTGCCTGAGATTCGGCGTTATCTCATTGCAGCAAGCCTTCGTGTTTTTCTTTTCCCCCCACCTTTGTGGGCGAACTTTGTGTTTGTTTACCTTCGGGTGTTCTTCAAAGTGAATAGGATACCGTCGCCACCCTTGCTGCCAATAACTACTAATGTGCGTCACCCAAGCTTATACCATCAGCTTCAAGGGGACTTATTGACATTATTGCCAGCTTTGCGCAACTTAGACCACCAAGACTGGGGCCATTTGCGTCTGTCTTGGTTCTTCCAGCAGTCTGACCAGGGCGAGACCACCGACATCTTTCGTCTCCGCCCAGATTATCCGTGGTCAGCCTTCTTAAAGGCATTGAAATCTGTTGCCTTTGAAGGAACGGTGTTTTCATGTCAATGGCGTTTGCTGCACCACGGATTTTACTCCCTCCAACGTCTTCATCTATGGAGGGTGGTCAGATCTGCTGGTTGTCTACATTGTGGCATCGTAGAGACAATTAAACATATATTCTTGAACAGAAATATCTATATATATAAGAAAATTACACAATTTGGTTTTACCACTGTACTCCACCCTAAGAGAGTTACATTCTGAATTTTGGCTTTCAGTTCTTCAAGATTCTTGATAGACGTAGCATCCAAATGATTGTTGTAACTCTCTAGACTTTCTTGGAGGGCTTGGCGGATTGATGCATCTTCTCTCCTTTTCCTTTTTGTTTCTGGTTCTTCCCGAGAAGGGCCTTGGTGCGCAGAAGACAAATACACAGGGCATCCAGGAAAACTGCAAGGCAGAGCATCACTGGCCAAACGAGGTTTGGATAGTGGTGCAGTAAATACTCTTCCAGTTTTCTCATCACTTGTTTCCCAAATGTTGTCACTATCACGGAAGTGTACATGACAAACCTATAAATGAAGCGTAATGGTTATAAAATTATTGAATTTGAAATGAAGCATTAATGGTTATAAAATTATGTAATTTAACAGTAACAGTTGACTTACGAAAATACATAACTGTGACAATCTGCACCATTGACAATATTAATTAGGCCGCAATGTCCCACGTTGGGAAGCCATTGTGACACTTCTCCAATTGATTATAATGATGACCTCCCCTCCCAAAACAGACTAGCTCAGTCGTATGAAACAACACAAAGATTCTTCAAAACAATCAATGGTCAGAGTGCCGGGTTCGTTAAATTAAATAAAATTGTAAAGGTAAACTCGAGAGTGAATTACTTCAATTGAAATAATCAGGCAAAGTATTGAAATCAAATAAAATGATCTTTATTTCAAGAAAATAGAATCAAACTTGAGAAGTGTGGTTAAATGCTTATGAACTAAATACTAAATCTAAATTTTAAAACTCTCTGTGTTTGTCTCACCTCCTCCCCCCCCCCCTCAATTCGGCTCCTCTATTTCCTCATTTTGCTCATTAACTCCATCATAAGTTATCCTAATGTTCCAACTCTTATAACCACATCATCAATACATCAAATACATTATAATGAACTTCACTTTGAAAGACAATAAAAAAAACTATCACCACCATGAATCTATTAATACTCAAATCCTCTTTTATAAACACGTGAAACGTCACATAACTACAATACGTATATCAAAATGAAAGTGAATCGTTTGTCTAACTTAGCTTAAATTAGGTTAACGTTGTAGGCTATCTTGATGTATTAAATGTGACCAGTGCAATATATAAAATTAGCAGAGATCTTACTGTTAGAGTAACAAATAAGGCAAGTAAAGTAATAAAATAGCACTCACCCTCGAATTTTCAGTCACTATGTAATCTTTACGTGGTATAGCGTTTAACCACTTTCTTCTGAGCTCGGGATCCTTTGGAAACTTAAAAACATGCACTTTCTGGCGCTCAGACTTGCCTGTATAATTGCCCTTACAATTCGGGACACAACACTTTTGAACCATTTTAAATTTTGCGCGAGCACAAGGATATCTGGAAACCGCAACCCTAACACGCTCACGCCAACGCTGGCTATGGTGGTGAGGTGGTGGCGCTGTAGTGTTATTGATGGCTGCCGGTTCCTTCGGCCCCAAGATGATGACGTCATCAAGAAAAAAAGCGCTTGCTGTGAGGCCTTTCATTCTAGACGGTACTGAGCGAGCACGGTAAATTCCGTTCCGAAAAGAACGTGTCCAAGGTTGTTAAAACGAAGGTGGCCTCTATCGACCGATTTCTCTCAAAAGCACTCGCATTGCCTTCTGGGATTGTAATGTCACCTGTAAGGTTGGCGATCCGCCCCTTTTAACAGAGATGGCTGGATTTCCATGAGCTTTTGCTAATAATAAACGCAATTATTTATTATTTTTAGTCCAATATTATAATATAGAGTGGATTTATTATATTTCCATGCATTTATTCTGCTCATGGCAATAGATACGAGCAAAATTTCATTAAATGAGCAAACCCCCCACCCTTTCTTATAGTGAAAGAGAGCACACTCGTAACAAGCAGGAGAATTCCTGAGCAGGAGATCTGCTCTTGATACGAGTGTTAAACGCAAAAATCCAACAGATTGCACTACAAGAAAATCGAAAGGGGATCGGTTTAACTTATTCATTTTTTAATTGTAAACCCGAGGCTTGTACCTTCGGTCAGGCAAGGCATCGTTGCTTTCCGCTAGAGTGAGCACTAGCGCGATGCCCCGGTTTGATTTAGATTTCTATATAATTCTTTAATTTTGTAAAACGGAGGTTTGTTCCTCTGTTCGGGCAAGGCACTGTCCTCATGCGTTTCTTGCGTGTAAGCAAGTTCGTAGCCCGTTCAACGTACTGTGTTTGTATTTACTTACGTTTATTTTGTTGTTGAATAAAGTGATTAGCCAAAAGCTGTGCTCTGTTGTCAATTTTAGTATTATAAAATCTTCCACTGCGCATTACTCTAATATCCGTATTTTATATCTGTAGAGACACTAAAGGGACCCATTATCGGACACCTGTAACATGGCAAAAAAACTTGGCGAGTTGCTCTATCTACAGACGGGTGCAAAAAGGTTTTCACCTGCTCTGTAAGAACTGAGCTTACTGGATGTTGATCGGTTGCAAAATCAGGTACGTTTCTTGAGAGTCAAAGCAGAGTAGACTGGGCCTGTCCCTTTTGAATGAAAATAAAGTAGCAGGTATATGCTTGGGATGTGCTATTCACGTGCTCAACCATGACAAGTCTAACCTTTATGACTAGAATGTACTTGTGAGGTTTTGTTATGATATGTTAAATAATAAACCTACAATAACGTCATAAAACCTGGAAAATCATATGCGGACACCCTGTATCTACTTCCGCAAGGTGAAGGATAACCCTTGCCTGGCGTTTTACTGGCAATGGTGGGTCTTCCCAAATTTATCATCCGATATGATCATAGGGCTTCATCTACTGACTGCCTGGGCATCCACGTTCATGATAGAACCCGGAATGATGACCAATAGCTGCGAATCCATCATAAACTATGAATTCATGGAGAACGCGTGAACAAATTGTTAGCAGAGATAGAAACCAAGATGGGAAATATTACAGAGAAATTCCCTTGATACTTACACAAGATAAATACGGGAAATGCGACACCTTTGCAAGTTTGACCATATATCTAAGCTCTGTGTCAAGGATTCTTGAATAAATGAACAGAGCGGGACGAGGAGATGAATGTGAAATAATAATTTTAATTAAATTTGACAGAACCAATAAAGTTTTTGACAATTTGCAAGATATCGTGATTCAATAAATGAATACAGTGGAACAAGCTTCAGTCCAAGTCATTTGCTGTCGCTACTTGGGGTAAAGGGTTCATTTCCGCATGGGCCGTATTACATCCAAGTCTTGCAGGGTCGTCGACGCGGAGGAATGGCTCCGAGGTAAGTCATTGCAAGATGGCCTCCGACCACGTGGAACGGAGGCTTGGTGCTCGAGTTACCGCACTTTCGGATAGTGGCAACCACTCTGTGTAAATCGACCAGGAGGAGAAGACTGTATGGAATAGAACAACGAATTAGAACAATGGTGAAACAAATAAGAATTTTAGCAAATGGAGTCACAGAGTAGTGGCACACTATCATTAACACGATACTAATATTACCAAAGGAAGCTGTTCCAATGTCCAAGCGCGGACAATCGCGTGGGCACCCAATGCTACTGCCGGCTATATTGGGATGGGGGAGGACCACCTCCAGTGCCTCTAGCCTCCATGGGAGAATGTCGTATTTGGTATTAGCTCGTGTCGGGTCGTCTGCGTTGCTGTCTATGTAAACTCGCTGAGAATGATTTGCCGAAACGAGGTTCTCTATGGAGACTCGCGGGGACGGCTTTGATGAAGCGAAGTTCGCTATGGGAACGGTCATCTGGACAGCCAAGTCGATTTTCCAAATGCTTCCACTATGTCGATGACATCATAGCGACAAGCAGGGATTAAGAGGCTCACCTCGCCAATTTAGATAGGGTATTTGGCTGCCTACTGGGATTCCACCTGCGAGTTACCTTCTACAAATCAATCTTTTTTCAACGAGAAGTGAAGTTTTTGGGGTGCAAGGTCGACGATAAGGGACTGTGGCCCGACGACCATAACACCAAGCTTATCCTAATGTACCCCCGACTTACTAAATTGGAAGGGGTGCATAGATTCCTCGGAATGGTCCAGTATTACTGTGCTTTTAGCGCAGTAAACTGGCCAGTGCACAGGCTAACTCACAAAGACATATGTAAGTGGGAGAGTAAGTGTGAATATGCCTTTGAGGACATCAAGCGAAGCCTCACCTCACCTCGCATGACTTCTTAATTAAAGTTGACGAGGTTGCTGCCACAGGCCAGTGGACTGACGAAACAACAATTAACATGGTTAAGCTGGGACTCACAGGTGAAACGTTGTATAATGTACTCGATGCGTTATGATAGAAACTGTAGATAAATAAGAAGATTTCAGAAACATAATGAATTTCCTTGTGCAACCTGATTTCCCCCAGCTGTTTGATATTCATACAGACACCTCAAAACGAGTTGCAGGAGCGATGATGGCCGAAATCCAACATGGAAAACGGCTTATCACCTACATCAGTCACTCCCTGACTGAGACCGAGTTGGAGTACAGTGATGGCAGTTGGGAGTGCCTTGTGTTCCTGCACACTGTAGAGAGCTTCCGGCCATATATTCATGGCACTAATTTTACCATCCATTGTGACACACAATCCCTGAAGTGGATGGCCAACTTCAGGGATCACCATGGCAGAGTGGCCTGTGGACTGGAAACGAATGCAACATCAAGATCCCTGGTGCAGACAAAAGATCTGCGATCTGCCAGCTCAACATGATGTCATGTGAGGGTTAGAGAATGGTATTTTACACCATATCGACTGAGAACATAAGAATTGCAGTCCCCACTGAATACCGAGAGACTTTGATAGAATCATGACAACCTGATCCAACCTGATCAAGCAACCTGAAGAAGCAACCTGATCCACCCAGGGAGTAAAACACAATCTCCTACTCCGAAAAATGTATTACTGGCCTATGATGTGTCAACATATAACCAGTGTCGTAAACGGGCGTGTCACGGAGAAAACTAATGCGCAGTGTAAAGAGTGCCTAATTAAATAAGTAAAGACAGCGATGTAGTCATATTAAATTATATTATTTATTAATAGACAAAGTTAATGGAAAAATACGTTTACATTAATACATTAATGAACGAACATAAACGAACAGCTTCTTCACAAAAATACGATGCCTGCTGAAGGCCCTCGTAGAAAAACTATATACCAAGAGATACAATAGTGATAACTATAGAAGACCGCACTAAGCGGTGTACTTGATTTTTGAACCTAAATAGGCTCGAACAACTACAGCAAATCTGTAGTGCATAAGAACGCTCAACGCTCAATACCAAAAACTAATAGTCCGAAGACTTGTTTCAATTTAAGTATTCCTGGAATTGACTCCTAGGCTAAATTAACAGTCATTAAACCACGGGACATGTTCCCACGTATGCAGCGACGCACTGCGTTAATAAGGAGGACAGCTGATGCTGGTCCTGCAAAAGAAACAATAGTAACGGGTCTGAGAAAAGGCCGGATAAATATTGCATTAATAACAACGCAGCGTGAGAGGACGTGGCGCTGTTAATCTTATTAGGAGAGATAAAGAATAGCGAGAATATGCACATGAGTCAGCTTATCTCCGAGTTGAGTAGAAGGCACCCAAATCTTCGCAAATAAATGCACACAAGCCCCACGGGGCTATTGACGTCGAAAATTCCGCCTCCTGGCTTGAAGGTAGTCCATCCGCATGAAGGTCTCGAAAGTCCGGCAATCACTACCAGGTTGTTGCCGATGAGTTGACGAGGAGGTACACACAGCTGCCAGTGGACATGACGCTGGAACGCTGTTGCCAACTTAGAAAGCCTTGACACCTCTTCCGCCGCGAGCTGGTTTTCAACACACTCACTGAAGTCAAATTCCTGGCGAGCTCGGACTTCCCCGACGTTAGTTGAAACGAAGGGCAATCGCGTCAGCCACACGGGCATCACAAATCCAGCAGTTCTACTAGAAGAAACATAAAAACAGTTAATGGCGCGCGTTGGCTGCGACGTAATGTTTGTCGTTCCCGTGTTCACGGCCCTCGGAGTAATACCATTCTCCACATTGCATGAGTCAGCAGAGCACGTAGGTTCCCAGAAGAATAGGGCATTGAATTCGTAACAGAACTCGCTTGTGATAATGTCTATTGCGAGTCTTACGCGGTATACCCTGATAAGATTTATTAATATTATTAATAATATTATTACTAGCGATAAATGATGCTTGTGATTGCGCTCTGGAAGCAGACGCTCTATTTTTCTGACGACTGCGATCGCGTTCGGTCTTGCTCGCAATACTTTGTGACAGGGGGTTTCATTTGCCAATGCAGCAGAACCAGCCAATAACTCAAAATGTCTGAGACTGTCATTGCGAATTCACAACCCCCTTAAAACTCTGGGCGTTGATGTCCTCGGCCTTTTTGTAAGGATTAATAACCGCAACCGATATATCGTCACCGTAGTCGATGCATTAGTGGTTGGCTGGTAATACTTTGTTCCCCTCGGATCAATCAGAACGTTGTCATCCCTAAAACAAGCGCAACTGAAAATTGATACACCTAAGGAAATACTAACCGAAAACACCTCGTATTTTGGGGGAAGGCTTATATCAACTTTCTACATACGACTGACATTAAGAAGGCACATTCAGTGCCTTACCTCCCACAGACCAATCCAGCCGAACATTATATTACATGCGTAACTGGAAAAACTACGCCTAACCCTTGTCAAATGCCAGCTGGAATAATGGGGTGTGGTAGCTGAAGACTGCGCCGATACCTTACGGCGCCTACCAAACACTCCTGATGAAATACACTACAGCGTCACGACACCTCCACAAAAACTTACGCCCAAAAAAGGTGATTACACGAGTAAATGATCTGCCCTTAATCGATATACATAAGTTCTCCTAACACACAAAAAGGTGCGTCACAAATTTAAAGTTGGGATCTCGTCTGGCTGAAAGTGTCGGGTAAGTTACCATCCACCCAAAAATTGAGTCGTTTAAACTGTGGCCGTTCCTTCATACATCGATACAAGTCCATCAATGTAGAAGAGCTAATTGTCAATGAATACCATATGTGCAAAACAACCTTGACGGGGTTGATGGGGGACCTAAACCCAGTTATCTCTTACAACACGACAGACACTAGGACCTGATTGATCTTATTATCATTATCATTTATTATCATTGATTGTTTTGATCACTGTAAGCAAGCACGAGTTTATAGTTATTCAGCATTGGCTCTCCCAACAATGTGGGTCTTTCATCGAGACAATGGGTGCGTTGGCATGGTGAAAAGAAAAAAAATAAGACAAAAATAATAATAAAAGCCAAAAAGGAATTAACCAAAGATAGAGTAGACGTCGGGGGAATTGACGAGGAACTCAGGGTAGTGCATAAGCCTATGATCGAATGTGGCAAGTAACTACCCCCACACCTCCTTCACCCAGAATTTGTTACGAGATAAAAGACAGTAATGTTATTCATTGATGTTATTTATCCACAGTTAAGGTAATTTGGTTTTTATTTTGTTATATAAAAGACAGTGTTTCCTACGGAAAAAAAACAGGAAGGGAAGCGAGTAAACATCTGGAATTTAGGGAAAATTCTACACGACAGCGAAATGGAACCTTGTGTTCTGATAGGATTTCTTTCCACTAATTTCCACTCTCTTTGTTCCCTTCGTCATTGATTGACTTTTGATGCAAGAAAATGCCCCGGAATAGTCAATTCATTATTCAATTGACGTTTCTGTTGGAAAGTATAAGAAGTGCGACTTGATTTTGAGAGAGTTTCCCAGGGAGTTTATTCAATTGGCTTGAGGTTGTTCCACTCATCTTCCAGTTTCAGAAATTCCTGGCCTTTTCCCGTGAACTATTTGTCTTTGGCCCAGAAAAATCCCACATGGAGCAATCAACATTCTTCCTGTTAACCTTTCAGTGACCGAAAATCTTCGTTTTCATCACCCAGGAAGAATACAAGCTGTTTCTGCAACTTCTGCGTGGGGTAATTATAGAACAGGCTCAAATGACAACCACATATGTTGAAGATTTACTGACTCTTAGAATCTCTTACCTGCTGAGATGACGAAACTATCTTGGATGACTTGCCCGTTTGAACAATGCTGATGATTAAGTGATGACGACCATACCTAAGCAATAGGATTTCTTTGCAGCCACACCTAAGGACCCTCGAGTAGTTCATCGACTGCCCACCGCCCTGGTTTGATCCGAGCCCGATTGTGTCTCCCAGCTGCCAACGTATTGGATGAACCGAACAGATCTTCAATAGCACTCAACCGCCCTGCGAAATTATCCCGTGGACCCAGGCTGCTAGCAAAGCAATGGCGAATTGATGGCCCTGCCAATCCGCAATGAAAATAGTAGTACAGTAATACCTTGAATAAAGGCCGAGTATTCAAACACACGCCGGTCTCGAATAAAAGCCAGGTGGGGTATTAAAAATAGATTAAACGCGAAGGCTCAGTCTCAAATAAATGCCGGGTTTGATTGTTTTTTGGGTTATTAGTATAAATTTTGGCAGTGATCGTGTAAATTCAGGCGTTTTCATTCCCATTTCTTGGGAATAACCCTTAACGCGTGGTCTTAAATAAACGCCGAGTCTCGATTAATAGCCGGGGAGATCAGGACCATTGAGACAAATAGACGCCTTGGCCTCTATTCAAGGTTTTACGGAAGTTAATTTTATTTATCTTTTGGGGGCCCCAGGTAATTCATATTTGACTTCACAAAAATCATAGAATCACAGAAATTTGTTTAACTGTCGATGTTAATCAATGCAAGTGTACCTTAGCCGGCAATTCTTCGTTTTTTGGACATGTCAGGCATGAACCCTGAGATAATAATTTATATATAAGAGAAAGAGAAAAAAAAGTGAATTCTAGACCAAGTCATCCCTAACGTAACTTTAAAGTAGGGAAAAAACACTGTAAATCTGTTAGAGCTTACCTTATTTTGATAAGAGATCCTGGTCCTCCACGTCCATGTGGCGCTTAGTCCAGAATGTTTCCTCCAGTTAACCTCTCCCAGCAGGCTGCTGTTGGTTGCTAGTCATGTGAGAGTTGTCCCTTTACCTAGTTAGTCCCACCCCTTTCCCACTCCCTCGTGTGGGGAGTTCCACCCTCGTGTGTCAGAGTTCCGAGGACAATCAATCCACCCTGATGTAATTCTGATCCAAGAAGTAATATGGATAAGTTTTCTATGATAACACCCTTATTCTAACAACCAGGACTTGATGTGTAATGACTCTCTATGAAAAGAATAAAAAAAAAAAAAACTTTAGAAACAAATTGAACATTAAGGAATAAGAAAATAAGATTTTATAGAAAATTTAAAACGCTACTTACGTGAAAACCGGTGTCCTCAGTGCCAGACCGATTTTATTTGTTTTGGACCCGCAAATTCACCCTTATAGTAATAACCTCACAGAACGACAGAGTTAATTGACAATTCAGAATTGACCTATGCCCGTGTTTGTAGTGACGTTCTCCCCATATTCGTAGACTTTCACTATTTTCGTTAATTGAAAAAAATGACTTGTTGAAATTTTGAACTCTTAATTAACTGAATTTATCTGCTTTTGAAAGAATTTTATTTACTTTACTAAATACAGCACGGAGTGCTTCCTCTGTCGTCTTTCCACTCTTTCTCAATAGTCTGCTTACTCTCCATTATCTACAATTACTGATCATTTTTTAATGATTTTCAAGAAATTGTTAAGTAATAAGAACTCTCTTTTCTAAGAAAAGCCTGAATAACAGGACTTTTATACATTGTTACAAATTGAAATTTATCTTTATTGCACAAACTTTGCCTTTCATTGTTGGTTATGAGATATATACTGATGATCCCTGCCTAGTGTTGGTGCATTGCGTGTTGACACCATTGCTGATACATAAACTTTTCCTTGCATTGTTGGTCATGAGATATATATTGTTGGTCCGTGCAGAGTGTTTGTGAATTGCGGTTTGTAAATCACCACTGTTAATATCTAATGTTGCACAAACTATGCCTTGCATTGTTGGTCATGAGATATATCTACCAAAACCGTGAATATTGATTTTTTATCGATAATTATTATTTTTCCGAAATTTGAGGTAGACAGTGACCTTCCTCATGCTTTGAAGGTCAAGTATGCAAAATTTCATCAAGATCAGAATAAAACTGTAGATATATATAAAAAACAAACCCACAAACAAACCCACATACAAACAACCCACAAACATCCTTCTTTTTATATATAGATAGACTAGCAGAGGACCCGGCGTTGCCTAGGATAATTATACCATTTTAACTCCAAATTGGTTAAATATTTAATAAATCAATACAACACAAAGCGAAGGGGCTATCCATTCCAAGAAATATCCGAAAGACTGGAATTGTAGGTGATATATTGGGACTTAGTTTACCTCTTGTTGTGTTGCCTCAGATTAAATTGATATCCATCTTCACCACCAGGGAATATCACGGGATACTTTAAACCCAATATTTTCTTACCCTTGATGTAGATGCTCTTATACCCTCTTGTTCTATTCGAAATTCCCTTTGTTCAGATGTTTCCATTACCCGTATAGATTTTTCTGTTTTAGCTGCAGAGTTTCTCTAACCAATACTCGACCTTTCTCTTTCCTTTCCAGGCACATAAATTTTTGCCATTTGTGAGAGAGCTCAAGGGAGACAGTTGTGACTCCTTATCCTCCTCAATAGATGCTGCCTTATTTATGTCCTCTTACTGCATCATCATTTTATGCACATTTTTAATAATTCTTGAAAACGAACGTTCAATCACCGCATTATCAGCCTCTTAGTTTCCAAAGTATTCACCTTCACACAGAATATAGTAAAAATGTATTTTTATTGAATGTTTGGATCTGCTGTGCTACCAAATAAGGTAGGTGATAACCCTGGCGTGGCTCAGACTTTCTTTTATGATTAAATTTTGAAATATCTTTAAAATAAACACATGAAAACGCTTATAATACAGTAAATATTCTTAATGAAAATTCCAAAACAAAGATTTTAAAGGCTCACAATGGATGGACCTCTGCACGCATGCCACTGCTAATCTAAATAATTTATTAGTCACGTAATCATACTTTAGATGTACACTCGATGTTGTTGCAATTCCCTTTCTTCTGTCGATGTCTTGAATCAAAACTTGGCCATACGTCCCTTTGTGTAGTCTAGCGGTCGCCGATTCTTCGATTTACATGCTTACCATTTGCTTAATATAGCACAGAGATAAAGGAGTGCTTCCTCTGTCGTCTTTCCAGTCTTTCTCTGTAGTCTGCTAAGTCTCCATTATCTCCAGTTACTTATCAGTTTTAAAGATTTTCAAGAAATTTTTAAGTAGCAAGAACTCTCAATTCTAAGAAAAGCCAGAATAACAGGAATTCTATGCATTGTTACAAATTGAAACTTATCTATATTGCACAAACTTTGCCTTGCATTATTGGCCATAAGATATTTCTCATTAATATGCCTTGCCATCATAATGAATATCGAAATTTGAGGTAGACAGTAAACTTCCTAATGCTTTGAAGCTCGTGTATGCAAAATGTTATCAAGACTGGAATAAAACTGTGGATTTGTATAAAATACAAACACACCCACCCACAAACAAACATCCTTCTTTATATATATATATAGATTATCATATATTTATTAGTTTTATTTATTAGTTCTCTTTTCCTCCTCCTCTATTGTCAGGATGTTTCCCCTTGGGCTACCTGTGGTTTTTGGCGCATTTTTAATTTTTCTCCATGACTTATTTGACTTTTTCTTTTACAATGTGTAATTTGCATTTCGCCCAACCGATAAGATACAATCTTAGCATGCCCCACCCCCCTTAGTGTATCTGTTTTCTAGCATTAAGTTTTTTATTCAGTATTTCCCCCCGTATCCAGTATTTGCTTTTTTTATTCCTGGTGAATTATATGTTTTCACTTTGTAGTTATTTCCAAGATATAAAGAGTACAGGTAGCTCCCTGCGAGAAGTAAACTGACAGATCGCCCAACTTGTGTGAGTAATTGGAATATTTCCAGCTTCTTCACGTCACCAGGATTGATCATTAAAGAATATTACCAGGAATATTGCTTTTACACAGAAAAATGGCATCACGCGCGATGCCTACTTGCAATAATAAAAAATTTAATTCAAAAGATAAGACTGTTTCATTTTTATCCATTTCCCCAAAGATCCAAATTTAATTATATAATGGTTGGATAAAAATATTTGTAGCACAACTGCAGTGATTTGCTTTAACCATTTTAAAGACGATGGTTACACTGGTCGACAATGAAAATTTTTCTCTACTTTCGGTGTGCTAAATACGAATATAATCATTAAAAAATTTGATTGGCTCTCGTTTTGAAGATATGTCATATAGTTCATCTTCTAGCTGGGCAAGGTAATTGCACTACTTGCGGAAGGAATGGCCTTGCAGTCAAAATGAAGCAGTGGGAGAGAAGAACATTCAGCATCCAGCTGTAGTCGAAACTAAAAAAAAATTCTACTACCACTCCTGCACATCAAACTAGGTTTGATTATGAACTTCGTGAAAGCCATGGTTCGGACTGCGCCGGTTTTCCAATACGTGTGTGAAAAATTTCCTCGGCTCAGTGAAGCAAAGATTAAGAATGGAGTTCACAGATTCAAGAGCTTTTCAAAGATGACCAGTTCAACAACTTGATGCAAGGTGATGCGAAAAAAAACATGAAATGATTTTCGCCTAGTTTCTACCAACTTTCTCGGAAATGTTAGGACAGCAAACTACAAGGAACTCGTAGAAGACCTGTTGATGCAGTATCAGAAATTTGGCTGCAATATTTCTCTAAAGATTCACTTCCGTCATTCCCATCTGGTTTTATTCCTTGACAACTGTGGTATGGTTAGTGATGAACATGGTGAGCCGAGGCTCCGGATTTATGATTTACGTCCACTAATCGTAGGGACTGGACAAGACGAAAGAATTCCCGAAGAAGATCTTGAATGACCAATCCAACTTCGAAACGAACCCTATCCTGGACGCCGTGAACAACATTATAAGCCAGTATCACGCTAAAGACGCTGATGCGCCCAATCGAGAATGATTCCATTTATTTATTGTAATTCAAAGCTCTATTATTACTTAATCCTGTTTCATTTGCTGATTACTTGTTTCCTATATAATCCTGTATATTTCACTTGCTGTAATGTGGCTACCCCGCCAATGAGGGCTTGGCTTGTCCAATCCCTCTGACTGGCAGACGTAAATTCTGGAGCCTCGACTCACTTACCTTGTAGATTTCCATTTGTCGCGATCATGAAGTTATTTCGAAACGCGTTGATTGTATTAAATTTCTACCGTATTGCTATTCCTGGACCTGTTCATTTCTCGATTTACTGCAATCCTGACTATTATGCAACTGCTAAACGTTTAGCTAAACGTAAACTTAATGTCTGGCTTGAGGGGGGATTCTAGCTGCAGAAAATCACCACTAAATATTTTCCATGGAGGGACTGAAAAAGATAACAACAAAGATTTACTAAATTTACCTGGCACGACGTAGAGGGGGAGCTTAAAATTATTTATATAAGGAGAGAACGGACATAGAGAGTGACCTAACTTATAAGAGCAAAACTGGTGCCTGAGCTCTTGTCCACATATGCTGCAAGACTCCAGGGCGCAATTAAGTCTATATGATACTCTAAGGTTCCTCTACCTCTTCTGCTTGACTCAGTGCAACCAACGTGGGACAGGTCGGGAAATCGGATAACCAAACCAATGACAGGATGAAAACGGGTGCCTTTAAGGGTTCCGTCAACTTGCAGGAATTGCTAGGCTAGTCACCACCACAGCATGTCTTCCTGCTGCTCGGGTGCGTCTTGTTCAAGGCACATGGTCGAAGACCTTGGTACTTTATCTCCAAACACTTTAGTGACTGGAGTCCTCTGTCTTTATGAAGACAAGCTCTGGATTACTTTCAGGATTTGCCTCGGTGTGGAAGCTGGTGAAAAAGCCTAAATAACCAAATACATTAGATGCCACGGAAGCACGTTTGCTGCTGCCATTCAACTCTTTTGCAAGGTTGTGACTCAGTCTGTAAACTTGGCTAATTAAAGCTGTCGTTGAAGATGGGCATGCCTTGCTGAAGCACACAAGCTGTCCGGTATTTTCCACATTGTTCCTGGCAACAGACAGGTTTAACTTCTTTTCGAAGCCAAGATCCACCACCTCTTTACTCTCACAAACTGTAGGCACTCTCAGTCCATTCTTGCAATTGCAACTCGCACTCCTCTTTGCGCTCTGACGCAAAGGCCAATCACCTGTATGCTATTCTCAATTAATTGGAGCATGGGCAATTGGTTCTCCATATCATTAATAGATGGCAACACGGATTTATCTTTACTTTCACCATTTTAGTTTCTCATATCTAAAATATCATCAGCTCCTTGGATCTGTGACATGCTCACCTGGCCCCATCGCGAACTCGTATTATCACACTAATGAAGATTCTATAACCATTCCCTGCTAGCGAAATTTGATATGACTTTCAATTGCGTTGCTTAGACCGCCATTCTACAACCTCTGACAATTAAGTTCGGTGAATGAGTTCACACAAAAAAATGCAAAACAGATAGAGCCACATTTACTTTATTGTCCTTCGAAATAATCACCCTGGAAGGAAATACACTTTTGGGATCGGGTGTATAAGTCCTGGAAGCTCCTGGTAAATTCCTCCTTAGGGATGGCTTTAAGTTCACGTGTCACATTTGCTTGAACGTCTGGAATGTACCTTTAAGGCCGTTTCAGGCATGGGAACAAGAAAAAGTCTGCCGGTGCCAAGTCTGGTGAATAAGGTGGATGAGCTATGGATACGACCTCTTTGTTGGCCAGAAACTGTTGCACGATTATGGCAGTGTTCCTCTTTGATCCATTATCCACAGTTACGTGCGCACGCTACACCTTCAACTGAAGAAACTAGCATCTGTTAAACCATTGCACGCACAAACGTGACCTGTTTGAACTTGCTTAAACAATGACTGGGCTTGTATTCACATGCATTGTTACTTGCGTAAAGCTCGCACAGATTAGGGTGTGACGTCATTCACCGAACTAAATTGTCAGAGGTTGTAGATCATTATTACCTCTGTCCGATTGTGTCGAAACCCTCGAAGTGCCATATCTAGAGAGAGCATCGGCTATAACATTATTAGCAGACTTAACAAAATGCAGACTTACATCAAGGTACATGATTTACCAAAGAATCATCACTTGCAGTCTAGATAATTTAGGTTGGGAAAGTGAATGTTCACGGACTGATTGTCTTTACAAATGGTCGAAGACATCTGTAGAATATAGTGTCTTTAAGTTCGAGCTACGTGAGCTACTGTGAGTAACTCCTTCGCGTATATAGAATAACCACGCTCTTCGTGAATCATATGCCACTGGTAGCAATTTACTGCCATACTGTTCCATCACTACTGCCTATCGCTTTGTCTGATGCATCACGTAATATTTATAATTTTCTTGCTGGATCGAAAATTTTCAAAATGGGGTGAACTAATGAAGCACTGTTTTAATTCCTGAAACGCATTATTTCAATCGTCCTTATTTAAAACAGACCTCCTTATATAACAGATCGAAAAGTAGGGCCGTGATTTTGGCATAATTCTGAATGAAGGAATGGTAGAAAGGATCACAACTGGCTCAAATTTTGTTGCCATGGCCAAGATTTGATTGTGGAAACTAGCCGATCTTCACAAAAATGTTTACTGATTCATCTCTTTCTTTTTTCCCTTCCTCCGCCTCTTTCCTGTGTCCAATGAAATCCGAAGGGGATCTGCTGACTCGCTGATGACTTTCATGCGCCGGAAGTGACATAGCGGAAGTGACCCTTTTCAGAAAAGGTAAAGCCTAAATAATTTACTTTTGTGACAGCAAATACACATTTGCACTTCTTCAAGAAGAAATGGTATTGCCTTAACCTTTGCAATGCATGCCTAATACACGTTTGTAGTTGCGATAGAGAAGGGGCAAAGACCAGCACATCATCAAAGTATATGATAGCTTCATTATTCATTATGCCCCATAGGGCTTCATTAAGAGCTTTAGTAAAGGTGGAAGCCGCACCTTTTAAACCAAAGAGCATGACTCTGAATTCAAACGTGCCCATTTAAGATTTAAAAGCAGAATAATTGACGTGTACTGGCTTGACCTTATCTAGTGGTATGCTTGTAATAGATACGTTTTGGAAAAATAGCACGCACCCTCCACATGGTCAGAAAAAGTATTGGTACGGGGTATGGCTTAGTTATTGTTATGTATCATTTTGTTAAGCTTCCTAGAATCTATTGCCCACAAATAACACTGGAGAAGCAAAGGACAAAGTAGACGGGCTAATAAGGTGGTTACCTAAAAGATCATTGATAACTTTTTACAAATCTTTTTTCTTCATCTTTAGATAAAGGGTACAGTGGCGAGCTGAATGGTTGAAAAATTTCATGCTGAGTGGATCTCCGTGGGGGCAACCTGGTGATAGTTTCTTCTTGAACAGAACCTGAAAATCAAGTAATATATCCGCAAACTACGGATTAGTATCAATAACTAACTTTTTATGATTATCACAATTATGAGCAAAAACCGCGAAAACTGGAGCGATACGTTCATCAGGAGAGGATGCTGCTTTATTTTGAAAACTTATATCGGTTAACTTCAAAACTATCAGCATGCGCTCATCCATGTAATTTTCTAGAGCACCTATGTCTACTAAGGGTCGGCAAAGTTGATTCTTTATTTTCAATTGAACGACACACAATTCGTTCTTTACATCTTTACGGATGAAATGAATGTTCTGAGCTTGATCTTTAGTACTGTCATTGAACGAGATCTGATGAGTGTGGTTTATAGGTAATAACAGAGGGTGGAGAATTCATTGCCGCACATAAATTTGACTTTGATCCCCAAATTTAAGGTCGTACATTTACTAACTCGAAAACTATTAAAGATAGAGAAATATTCCCGATTGCTGTCCTGTAAAGCAACACCACATTAGTGAAAAAACAATTTTTAATCACACCTTTCCCCTTGAAAGATTTTGAGAAAATGGGGGAGAAAAGGTCATGTTGGGCTGGCCAGGTTGGCAGAGGTTTCTAACACATTTGAATTGCAGTGAAGCGCACCGTTGGGAAGGCTCATTAAATAACCTGACCTTGAGTGACTCATTCTCGCCCATTTGCTCAAAATCTTTCATGGGGATGGGTGTGATTAAAAATTGTTTTTAGACTAATGTGGTGTTGCTCTACAGGGAAGCAATCGGAAATTTTTCTCTATTTTTAATATTTTCGAGTTATAGCAAATGCATGATTTTAAATTTGGGGCTCAAAATCAAATTTGAGTGTGGCAATGAATTCCCCACCCCCGTATTACCTATAAACCACATTCATCAGATCTCGCCTACCTGGCAGCTTTGAGATATCTGCTGTTACCAGACTTTTTGGATACCCTGTGTAAAAAGTGCACAAGGAAGAGCATCGTTCCTGCATCGCAAAACTATCCGCTAAATGGCAACTGTACGTTCACTCACTTCGAATGTTAAATAAAACTGCGTAGCTGCCTAATGAAAACATAACAGGCCCAAAAGCACACATTCACTAAGCCAAAAATAAAAATAACAAGTAACTCTCACCTAATGCTAGAAACTCTAGAGCCGACCCGTAATTTGACAAACAACAGACTACTGACTACAGTCCATATGAATAACTACAAATATTTAGTAGACAAGCCCGTAGTCGATCCACGCAAAGACTACCAAAAATTTCAAAAGGGGCATTCCACGCAATTCAGGCAGAAATTTTATACCACTGACCTTTTGGATTTTCATGAAATTTGGTGTATACAATTGCTCTAGGGAGTTGGTAAGGAATGCCAAATATTATTATTTATTTTCATTTTTATGAAAGTTATGGACATTTAAAATTTTCGAAATTTGAGTGAAGGCCTTATCTATGAAGTACTGTAACTTCTGTTGTATTTTACTTAGAAAGATGTGATTGGTGACATATGAAAGCTCTTTAACTGTAGATTCTATATAAAAATTTTAAAATTATATTACGCAAAAATAAACGGTAAACTCGGACGGACGCAAAATTTTTCCTCCTGCTGAGTAGGCTTGATTTCGATTGCCCAGACTATCTATTTGATATTGTGATTGCTGATCTGCGTTTATGAACTCTCCTAGACCCGTTTGACTTGATTGATCTGGTATTTATCGAATAATTTATCAGTATTCTATTTTTGTCGTTATATTCAAACTTGCAGTAGCATTTTAATTTCTTTAACGACATTGACATTGTTATAAAATGTTCATTGTTGGCGCCCCTCTCTGTTGAAAAATCTCTCTTCTCGTTTTTTCATCTATAATGGCTAAGTATGGGCCCTAGGTCTTGTGGCACATGTAAGAAATACATAAAATTGGCTGACAAGGCTGTTCAATGCACTGGATCTTGCCAAAAATGGTTCCATGCAAATTGCAATAATATTTCCGTTGAGGAGTTCGACAACTATGATTTCACCGTTAGTAAATATGTGTGTGCTTTCTGCCTTCCTGAAATTGTTGGTAATAAATCTGCCGAATCCCCAGCACCCGTTTTAAGCTCTACAAGTGCTCCATCTCCCGCAAAGAGAACTGCTAAACCACCTAAATTTGTTGCTAATAAGGAAGACTTTACCTCCATGGATAAAGAATTCATTTGGATCAAATCCAAATTAACCGCAATATTAAATAAACTTGAAGATCTCGAAAAAGTTAAGAATCAAGTGAACGAGCTCAGTAAAGCTTTTGAATTCTTCACTGATGAATTTGACTCAATGAGAGAAGAATTAAGTAATTTGAAATCTGAAATCAATTCTCATAATCAAAAATATGAAGCTGTAAAAAAAGAGAACGACAAGCTTAAACTGGAAATCGACAACATTAAGATGAAAGTGATTGATTCTGAACAGTATTCCTATAACTCAAACATAATAATTGGAGGAATCCCTGAGAAACCCCAAGAAAATTTAGAAGAGATAGTTACAAAAATAGCTTCGACTCTTCAGGTAGATTGTACGAAGTATGATATAAATGCCGTTCACAGAATCAACAGGAAATCCACCAATAATTCAAAACCCAGGCCGATAATTGTGAAATTTCTTAGAAAAAGTATTAAATTTAATCTACTGCGAAACAAGAAGTTGAATTTTAGACTTTTAACCACAAAAGATGCAAAAATATTTAATGAAGATTTCCCCATTTACCTAAATGATCATCTATCTCCCTACTTCAGAGATATATTTGTGCAAGCCAAAAAAAAAAAAAAAGACCTAGATTACAAACACCTATGGGTTAGTAATGGCAATATCATGATTCGTAAATCCGATACCTCTCAACCCATTACCCTGCGTAATCTCCATGACCTGCAAAATCTTTGAACAATTCCTAAATATTTTATATAGTTTAAATTTTTCTTTTTTACCTAGCTATTTGATAAATATCTATGCCAACTTCTTTATATTATCTATATATGGATGCTCAGACAATTCTAATTTACTTGTGATAACATGTGACATTTCTTATTTAAGCTCTTGCGAATTGTTCCTGTCATCCATGTTCAGAAACTTTATATCCAGATTAATTGCTCAAAATTCATTAACTTTTCTACTTACCTGTCAATTTCATTATAAATCTTCTTATTTCCAAATTAATTTATTTCAATTTTCCCCTTCATATGTCTGCCACTACTAATTCCATTTCCTTAAGTGATCTTAACGTCTTATTAGACAATTATACACCCAACCAAAACCAGTTACCTTTATTCATATTATATCTAAATATTCGCAGTATTAAAGCAAACTTCTCTTCACTCCTTGCCTCCCTAACTAATCTTCACTCCGCGCCACAAATTCTATCCATTACAGAAACTTGGACTCACTCGCATACTGAGATCCCCCCTCTAATTGGCTACTCTCCACTCGCAGTCCACCGTCAATCCAAAAGAGGTGGAGGCATTGTAGCTTATATTTCTGATTCCCTACATTATACAGTTCTAGCTGATTTTACCATAGCTTCTGAGAACTATGAAATACTTACTATCCTTATTAATAACAAATATATCATTATTACCGTTTACAGACCTCCATCTGGTCTATTTCAGCCATTCATATCTTTTTTGTCATCCCTACTTCTTACTCTCCAAGTAAACACTAAGTCAATTATCTTACTTGGCGACTTCAATATCGATTTCCACAAGTCAACACCCAATTTAATTACTCTAACTGATTTAACGCTCCAAGTTGGACTGAACGCCACGATTACTTCATACACACACTACTCTATAGCCCACAATTCCTTCTCCACGATCGACCAATGCTTCACTAGCCATTTAAATGGATATTCCAGTGGTACGCTTGATCTACCCATCTCCGATCATGTCCCAATTTATTATATACACAATTCTTTTTTATTATCTCTTGATAGCCCTATAACTATCACACGCCATTTAGTCACTCCTCCCCGATTAGCAATTTTTCAGTCCTTCCTTTTACTTACCAACTGGGCAGAAATTTTTGGAAACTCCACTGAAATCAATCTACTCTTTGTAAAGTTTTGTGACCATTTTCGTCTCGGTTATAACCGCTACTTTCCCCATGTTGCCTCCACCATCCATAAAAATGTTAAACCATTCCGTAAACCTTGGGTAAATACTTACATTCTTCGCCAAATAACACACAAAAATGCTCTTTACCGCAAATTTTGGCGCAATCCTAACCCTCAAACCAATATAAAATTTCGAACATTTTCTAACCTTTTGCGTAACATCATCAAAAATGCCAAACGCAATTACTATGCACAACTGTTTAATAAAATTAACTCAAACAAAGAAAAATGGAATGCGATTAACAACCTTCTCTCTAGCCCCCATTCTTCGCGCTCCCCCTTACCAGGTCCTCAAAACTTAACTTCTTCTATATTGTCTGAGTTCCTTAATATTCTTTTACCTACTCCTCTTCAGCCCCTAGCCTCTCCTCTTTCATACTCTTTTAATCTTCCATGGACTCCCCATTCTTTCTTTGCTCCTCCCACTTATCCCGAAGAGATATCAAAAGTAATAATACAATTAAAATCCTCATCTTCCCCCGACCCTTTAGGTTTTCGTCCTGATGTCATTATCGCAGTAAAATCTAGCATAACTCTTCCACTAACGCATTTATTTAATTTATCGCTCACCACAGGTTCTTTTCCCAAATTACTCAAAACTGCCAAAATTATTCCCATATTTAAAAATGGTGACCATAGTGATTTTCACAATTATCGCCCAATCTCTATCTTACCAATATTCTCAAAAATTTTTGAAAAACTGTACTTCCACCGTTTATCCACTTATATTCATAACAATAAATTATTATCATCGGCTCAACATGGTTTCTGTCCCAACCGTAGTATTGATACAGCCTGCTATGAATTAACTGAATACATATCTTTTCACATGTCCAAAAACAGCTATGTTGTTTCTTTATTTTTAGATTACGCCAAAGCCTTCGACTCCGTGTCTCACCAACTTCTAATTCACAAATTAACCTCATTCTTTAATATCCGCGGCCCCCCACTTCACTGGCTCATCGACTTTCTTACTGATCGTTCCTATTATCTAACCTCCCATGATACTTCGTCTTCATTACTGATTCGCAATATAGGTGTCCCACAAGGCTCTATCCTTTCACCATTATTATTTAACCTCTTTATCAACGACTTGGCTTCAACACTTGCCTCTTCAAATTTAATCTTATATGCCGACGATGCAACCTTGCTGTTTGCCGACTCTAGTATTGCAACTCTTACCACTAATATTAATCAAACTTTATCTAACTTAAGCAAGTGGAACTCTGCCAACTCGCTTGCCTTAAACCTCAACAAAACAAAATACATGCTATTTTTCCAACGGAATAAGCTAAATGTCCCCACAGATTTGCCTATTTACTATAATTCACACTTATTACTAGCCACAAATACTTTTAAATACTTAGGAATCCATTTGACACATGATCTTACCTGGGACTTACATACTAATATTCTTTTAACCAAACTTAATAAAAGACTAGGAATGATATCTCATCTCCGCTTTCTTCCCTCCTATATACTAATCCTTCTTTATAATTCATTAATACACTCGGCCCTCTGCTACGGAGTCCAATTTTGGGGATCCGCTACGAACTCCAATCTCTTACGCCTTTATCGCTTACAAAAATGGTTTCTAAGAACCTTGCTTAACATCCGATTGCCTAACTCTGTTTCCCATTATTTCGAACTCCTGGGCATTCCAACCATTTATCAAATTTATATTATTCAACTTTGCCTATTCGTTTACAAAATTATTAACCTTCAATTAATTCTTTCTACTCCTTTTGAAATATGTTATCAACAGAACATTCACTCCTATCCCACCCGATTGTCACACCTGATTAGACTCCCTTTTACCAGAAACAACTACCAACGCCGTTGCATCTCCTTTATCGGCGTCAAATGGTGGAGCAATTTACCTGAACATATCCGATTATCTCCCACAAGTGCTACTTTTAAAAAATTATTGAAATATTCGCTCCTATCTAATAAAATACCTACTAACCCCTGCTAAAACTTTTTACTATTTACAATCTTCCCTATATATAACCCAATTTTCTTTTTTTTTTTTTTAATGATTCTTAATATCTCATACATTTTCCTACAGATACTTAACTGCCAATCCCTCATCCATCTTAACTCCATCACGAACTACCATAAAAATTACCATTTTGTTAGTTGTTTTCTTTCTATTTTTAAAAATAGTATATAATTTCAAACCTTTACTATAAATTAATACTTAAGATCTGTTATACAATAACCCCGCCGGAGACCTCACACGTCGGCCAGCTGGCCATACAGGCTCCGGTCAGGGCTTTTTGTAAATCAATTCTAAAGAAATAAAGAAATAAATAAAGAAATAAAGAAATAAGCAAATAGAAGCCTGTATTGAAGGTGCTTTTTCTTCTTTGGGAAGAGGCGAAAGTCGCAAGGTGCAAGATCTTTCATCTTTGAACTGCAGTTTTTCATCTTTGAACTGTAGGCGCTGCAACACCTCTAGTGTGTGGCGACTGTTTGCGGGCGAGCGTTATCGTGCTACAGAAGATAGTTCAAAGCTGCCATTCAATGCTGGTGTCGACAACAATCCCGGATTTCCTCTCCGACGGGTTCACCCAAGTGGTCACATGTTGGTGCAGTGCGTAGAAAGGGATGCGGATAATGTCTAAAAGTGAATAATGCATTGCATAGACGACAAATGTAAGTATCAGATACAAAAAGAATTTTGAAAATCGGTTAATAAATATAAAAGTTACAGCCATGGAGGCATTACTTTTCGATCAACCCTCGTATCTTCTCTACATTTATTGAATTTTCATTTAAAAACTTAACGAGTTCACATTGTAAGGAATTAAAAACAGCTGTAGATTGTTCAAGACCATCGGATATTACCACAAAATTTATATTTCTTAGGATGCCTTGTCCATCTGAAGAACTTAAGCTCGAGTAGCCATGCAATTGTGGCTTGAAACTCAAGCTTTAAAAATTAATATCTTCAAAACGGAGCAAAACACAGTATTGAATTTTTTGTATTGTTATCATGAAAGTATGTGTAAGATATTAAAAATTTTTTAACGAAAAGAATACCCACCTTTTGAGAAATTTGCATAAATAAAATATTTTTATTAAATTCAAATATTTGCACATGCATAATATAATTTTAAAAAGTTCATATAGAATTTGCAGTTAAAGAGCTTCCATAAGTCACCAATTACATCTTTTTAAGTAAAATATATCCGAAGTTACAGTACTTCATAGATAAGTCTCCGAAGTTACAGTATTTCATAGATAAGGCCCCCACTCAAATTTCGAAAATTTTAAATGTCCGTAACTTCCATAAAAATGAAAAAAAATAAATAAAATTTGGCATTTATTACCAACTCCCTAGGGAAATTGTATATACCAAATTTCATTAAAATCCGAGAGGTCAGTGCAAATGCCCGCCTGAACTGACATGGAATGACCAAAAGAGATTTTTCTATCGAATTCTACCTTCCATGTAGAAAAATTAACAAATGCAATAAAGACAATTAGATTTCAGGAGAAAAACTCTTCTATTAAATATCCCTGGATAGAAGAAATGCTAAGAAAATTATCAAATTATTCAATAATTAGAAAATAACTCATTAAAGTGATAGGATAAGGTTACACAAACTGCTTATTCGTTAACTTGAACACATTAAACGTTTAGCTGAACAAAAACTTAATGTCTTGCTTGAGGGGGGGGGGGGGGGGTTGTAGCTGTAGAAAATTACCGCTAAAAGTTATACAGGAAGGTGGTGACGACTAAGCATTTAAATTTATCCATGAAAGGAGTGAAAAAGATAATAAAGAGATTGGATGAAATAGATGGAAGCTTTCAGTACATATCAGGAAATAAAAAATACAGAATTCCGCCCGGTTTTGCCTTTTATTCCTGGCTTAATCAAGGATACAAATTAAGAGGACAATCAACTGAAATAGGCAAGAAGCCTGACTAACGCAAAGAGGTCTGTCAAAAAAATAAGATTGACAATTGTCAGTAGATTGGGAGAGGGGGCGGGGGAGGGGGTTGGTATCGCAATTTCCAATAATCCGGGAAGGAAACGTTGCCAATGTCTTCGAAGTTGACATCAAGAATATGCCTCGGTTTTCTCGGTTTTCTTACCAAGGTGAGTCATGTTGAGATCCGAGTGTATGGATTGGTTTTTCACAGTCCTTCTGCCAAGCTGGGTGATGGTCCTCAGGGTAACATTTTGAAACGACTGGAGTTCATTCCATCTACTTTTACATAAGGTTGCCCATGCAGGCATGCCATAGAGGAGGATTGTCCGAATCATCGTCTTGTACAATAGCAGCTTATTGTCTTGCTTACTGGCACTGTTTCGACCCAGGACAGCTATGAGGCTGTACTTAGCCTTCTTTGCTTTGTTCAGAACGTAAGTCACATGACAGTTCCATGAGAGTCTTGAGTCGATTATAACGCCAAGGTACCTCTAATTGTTGACCCATTCGAGTTCCTTATTGAATAAGACAAGAGAATCCGGGGGATACTTAAGCTTGTTGTTGAAGTACACAGCTTTGCATTTTCCGACGTTAAAGTTCTGCTTCCAGCAATTAAACCAGACTTCAAATTTCTTCAAGGCGTTCTGCAGACGAGTGATAAAGTGAGATGGCTGGTGCGCCCAAGCCATGATGGCAGTATCATCAGCTTAGAAATATAAATTACATTTTTCTGGTTTTGGGAAATCATGTACAAAATACAACCTGTGACAATAAAGTTCGGTGAATGATGGCATATTGAGAATGGATTGCTCGCTTACATGAAACAGCAGTTACTATCCTTCAAAGTAATCCGCGTCGATGGTAATGCACTTCTGGGAACTCCTGTACAAGTCCTGGAAGCTCCTGGCTTAGTCGTTTAGGGATAGCCTTCAGTTGGGTCGTAACATTACATTGGATGTCTGGCCACTTCGGGGGGCGTCTTCTACGGTGTTCCGGCCTCCTCGGAACCGTTTAAACAACTCATAAACACACTTCAAAGTAATAGCACTTTCTTTGTAAACTGATGTCATCATTTCATGAGTCTCTTTCGTTTGCTGATCCATTTTGGGTTCGACTACGCGTAGTACGCCTTCTCTCTTCAATGTCCTGTTTAAAGACAATAAACACACTCGCAGCGCTGATTCTCTCAAATTTGTTTAAACATGTCTCGACCTGTCTGGGGCAGGATACGACGATGGTGCACTCTTACGACCGTTAGCAATTTGACGTCATTCACCGAACTTTATTGTCACAGGTTGTAATTAAATAAAACGGGCCCAAGGACAGAGTCTTGTGGGACACCGGCCTTTACCTTGAAGGAAGTGGAGAAGTTTTTGCCAAATTTAGCTTGATAGAACCTGTCACTATGAAAGGATTTCACCATCAAAATCAAATCAGGAGGAAACTCGTCTCTAATCATCTTGTAGATTAGCCCTTCGTGCCACACCTGATCGAAAGCCTTATTGACATCAAGAAAGATCACGCCACAGTACCTTGGAAGGTTCAGTGGGGTGCTCAGATCTTCAACAAGCCGCCATATCTGCATCTGACACGAATGGGCGTCACGACAGCCGAACTGCTCTTTCCGAAGTAGATCATTAGTGAGACAATGGTCCTTGAACCTGGTGAGGATAGTTTTCTCCAAAACTTTGGATATCGACGGGAGTAGACTGATAAGTCGGTAGCTCGCAGGAATTGCAGGATTTTGCCCTTGCTTGGGGGTACTTAACACAATAGATTGCTTCCAAGGTGTCGGGAAGTAGGAAAACTTCCAGCAGTCGCTTATGATATTCGAGATGTCATTAATAATGTTGTTCAGCAGATTCCTTAGGGCGTTATTACTTACCTTGTCTCTTCCTGGAGCCTTTCTGGGTTTGAGATTTCTGATGATGGCAGCTATCTCGCCAGCCTCGATGTTAATCTTCGATGTAAATTGCGGGACTTCATCAAGCTTGAAAAGACCATCTTCCACACCTGGGACATGAGTTGTCTCTCGGGAATATTTTTATCAGGAGTAACAAACTGCATCTCAAAGGAATCTGCAATTAGTGGTGCTTTATCCTGATTAGTTTGGACGTAATTACCTTTAGGGGTGCGAAGTGGAGGAAGCGTATCATTCTTCCTCTTCTGCAGAGCTCTAGCCATGCTCCAATTGGAATTGTCGCGAGTTGACAAGCTTTTCAGCTTGCCATTCCACCGAGCATCGCGTAACTCTTTTATTTCTTCCTGGGATAAGCACAATTCGATCAGGAGATTTTTTTTCTAATGGATAGGCACTAGCTTCAGTGGCACTATTTATTCGCCTAGTGATGTCTTCAACACGTTGATCGATGTCTTCCATACAGTTTGCTCTATCGAGTTGGCCGTCATGGTCCTTGAGGATTTCTTTGATAAGCTTCCAATCTTGCTGATGCTTGACTTCTCTGAAATTAATACTGACATTGTCAAAGTTTAATGCACAGGCTTGTGTTCAGAAGAAAGGTCATCAATCCTGAAGATGTTGTATGGCTTGAAGAAACCCTTCATCAGTGAGATATCCAACACGTCACTTATACGGAAATGGTCACAATAGTAAGTGTCCTCCACTGGCCCTGCAGCAATAATGTCATCCTTACTTTTTTTGTACCGGTATAGAATCATGAAATTGTAGTTCCGTGTTCTGGAGTTCCAGCTTGGATGTTTGGCATTAAGGTCACCAGCCAGTACAACTGGAATGACACCATCGAAGAGTTCATCGAGATCGCTAACGTTGAGAGTATGTTTAGGTGAAATGTAGAGCGCCACGAACTTCACTTCACCAAGGGAGACGTCATTGATGATGATAGACGCCGATTCCATACCTGCGTAAGATTTGGAGACCAATTCTTGATGTTTAATTCCATTTTTGATGATGAAAGCTGCACAATCAGAGGCACATCTTGTAGTGTTTGGAGTCATACGATCATAATGGTACACACAATACTCGGGAAGCTTGAAATCTTGGCTTGTCTTGAGATGTGTTTCACAGAGGAAAGCAACATCAATTTCTTGCTTCAACAGAAACTTTTGAAACTCTATACGCTTTCGGGGAACCCCCCTAGCGTTCCATATCACGCACCGAAGTTCACCTTTGTTGATCTCAGTATAATCTCGTGTAGCCATGATGAAATTAGTTGGTCTTAAGGAGCCCACTCAACTGTGGATAATGTTTGCCTAGATTTGTAAACAAATGATATATTTGTCCAATTTGATTATAAATACCTTGTAGTTCGTTAAGGTGGAGACATTTTTCCTTCGGCTTAGATATTGCAGCTGCAAAGGATTTGTCCGTGGTCACCTTGAAACTATGCATCCTTTTAACCTGGGGATATTTTGGATATTTTGTATAGATTGAAGTGTGCTCTCCTCCACATCTTATGCACTTCGGGGGGTCTTGTCCTTTAATCTTGGGGCAGTCTCCTGACTGGTGGGCCTCTGTGCATTTGTTGCAACAAGGGTCTTCTGTGCAGCCCATGGATATGTGTCCGAAGCGCAGGCAGTTGTAACACTGTAGTGGCTTCTTGTTCCCTCGGAAGACTTCTACTAGAACTGCTAGTGGACCGATACGAGTGACAGTCTTCAATGACTGGTTATGTCCGATATTGGGGGGCAGAACCAAAACCGTAGGCATATCTATTGATCCTTTGGCTTTCTGAAGTCGGATTACCTTTTCCAGGAAGTAGTTAGCTCTCCTTAGGTCTTTTTGAACTTCTTCTTGATCATACGTAACATCAGCATTTCGAATAACGAACTTCAACACCTTCTCGGACTTCAGTTGATGGTGCTGAATTTTCAAAATATCATCAGCTTTGATACCAGCGACGAGCTTCTTATAGATAACTTCGTCTAGACATTTCACTTTTACTATCTGTGCTCTGCCTGTATGCATTATGATTTTTTCTAGAGGTACATGCTTCTTAATCTCATCCAAAATTTCTCTAAGAGGCTTACCATGAGTGCGTATGATAATTGGTGGGACATATGAACCTTTACTTACCTTTTGGCTGATGTTTTTGGCCGAGTCCTTTTGTCTATTCCTGCTGCGTTTTTCTCGGGCAGCAGTAAAAACTTCATTTACGTTGGCGATCTTTTTCAAATTATTTAACCTCGTCTCCTTCCTGGACTTCTTATTTTTCACGTCAATCCAAGGGTTGTCATCAGTAGTAGGGTCATCTTCTGTTTTCTTTTGCGACTGGGGTCGTCCTTGCTCCCACATAGTACCGGTGGTAAGAAGGCATCCATGTACTCCTCCTCCTTCTCCAACTCAGGAGTTGGTTTATTATTGGGATTGGCAGCCACGGACTTGGTTGCAAGAGCAGTGAATCGAATTCTTAAGCAGTGAATCGAATTCTTTAAAGAAAACTAACCTTTGTTCTTGAGATTTCTTATCCATTTCTGTCATCAATTTTTGGCATAAATCTTTCTTTAGTGCTGCCTGCTTTTCACTGATGATGGCATCAAATGCACCAAAACGCTTGTCTCTGGTGATGACGTCATTGTATACGTAATCGCGGGAAAACTCTCCTTCATTTGGCATACTGAAGCCGCTGTTGGTAACTTAGTTAGATGTTTAAAAGAAATAGTCCTCCTTAAAAGGACGTATCTATAGCTTTACGAGAAAATTAATTCTACGCCAGACACCCACTTGTGAATGATTAGGATGATAACAGATGATAAGAGAAATGTCCTTAGTCAGGTTTGCGAGAAATTAATCCCAACGCCAGGGACCCGGAAGGATAATGAGCGTCTTGATGTAGTGGTTTACGGGAATATTAATTCCAACGCCAAGGACCAGCACATAAGACGTAACAGAAGGTGAATATCGCCCTGAAAAGGGCGCACCGTGAATTGAGAGCAATGTGATGATACCTGAAATGAGAGTAGAAGAGCTAGTCCGTCCTGATCCTCTCGTCCTGGCCCTGGTTATGCTCAACCTCAATGATGAACCTCAACCTCAAATGAAGAGGACAATCGACAATCGAACAGTGAAGTGTACATTTCTTCGGGTGGGACGAAAGCAGTGCATTCACGAAGCTCATCCTACCAGAATAAATTCCACATAAAATACACTGGAATAGGCAAGAAGCCTGACTAAACCAAAGAGGTCTTCCACATTATGAAAAAAAATAAGATTGACGATTGTCAGAAGACTGGGAGACGGGGCGGGGTGGGCATGCAGAGGCGACAATCGACAATCGAACAGTGTAGTGTATCGGTATTCGTGTGGAACTTGAAGCATAGCTTCCATAGTCACCATCTCACCCTTCATAGTCATATTCCAAGGGAAATACACTGAACTAGAAAAGAAGCCTGATGTACCCACAAAGGTCATCCAAAGTATGAAAGAAAATTGCCTCCTCTTGGTGGAGGAAAATTTGATTGACGATTGTTTGAACTAGGAGCATATTACGAGGTGCATTCAAGTTCTAAGGCCTCCGATTTTTTTTCTCCGGATTGGAAAGAGATAGAAACATGCGCATTGTTTTAAAATGAGGCCGCGTTCATTGTCAATACATCCCAGAGATGGCAGCACCGTATGGCAGATGGAATTTTACCGCCAGCGGCGAGAATGAGAACTGTTTTAGATACTTAAAATGGCGACGTTTTCCTTACTTGAACAGCGTGCAATCATTCGTTTTCTGAATTTGCGTGGTGTGAAACCAATTGAAATTCATCGACAGTTGAAGGAGACATGTGGTGATGGAGTTATGGATGTGTCGAAAGTGCGTTCTTGGGTGCGACAGTTTAATGAAGGCAGAACATCGTGTGACAACAAACCGAAACAACCTCGGGCTCGCACAAGCTAGTCTGACGACATGATCGAGAAAGTGGAGAGAATTGTTTTGGGGGATCGCCGAATGACTGTTGAACAGATCGCCTCCAGAGTTGGCATTTGTGTGGGTTCTGTGCACACAATCCTGCATGACGACCTGAAAATGTGAAAAGTGTCATCCAGGTGGGTGCCACGAATGCTGACGGACGACCACAAGGCTGCCCGTGTGGCATGTTGCCAAGCAATGTTGATGAGCAACGACAGCATGAATGGGACTTTCTTTTCGTCGGTTGTGACAATGGATGAGATGTGGATACCATTTTTCAATCCAGAAACAAAGCGCCAGTCAGCTCAATGGAAGCACACACATTCACCGCCACCAAAAAAATTTCGGGTAACTGCCAGTGCTGAAAAAATGATGGTGTCCATGTTCTGGGACAGCGAGGGCGTAATCCTTACCCATTGCGTTCCAAAGGGCACCACGGTAACAGGTGCATCCTACGAAAATGTTTTGAAGAACAAATTCCTTCCTGCACTGCAACAAAAACATCCGGGAAGGGCTGCGCGTGTGCTGTTTCACCAAGACAACGCACCCGCACATCGAGCTAATGTTACGCAACAGTTTCTTCGTGATAACAACTTTCAAGTGATTCCTCATGCTCCCTACTCACCTGATCTGGCTCCTAGTGACTTTTGGCTTTTTCCAATAATGAAAGACACTCTCCGTGGCCGCACATTCACCAGCCATGCTGCTATTGCCTCAGCGATTTTCCAGTGGTCAAAACAGACTCCTAAAGAAGCCTTCGCCGCTGCCATGGAATCATGGCGTCAGCGTTGTGAAAAATGTGTACGTCTGCAGGGCGATTACGTCGAGAAGTAACGCCAGTTTCATCGATTTCGGGTGAGTAGTTAATTAGAAAAAAAATCGGAGGCCTTAGAACTTGAATGCACCTCGTACATAGTAAGCTACAGAAAAAACGAAAGAATTTATGAAGCCCAGTATCTGGGAAGATGACATTATCAATGTCATCAAAATTGACGTCAAGGATATGTCTTGGATTACGATGCATTTTTCTATGTAGAGAATGTTTTAGAATGCCAGAGACTAGATCATTATCATGATTTGCCATAATAGGCAGCACGGTTTTCATGAGCTCTTGAACATATTTCCCGACATGGGTCATATCGAAATCATTATGAATGGAGTAATTGCGAGCAATTCTCCTATCTAATTGTGCAATAGTCCTTAGGGTTATGTTCTGGAAAGTATGGAGTTCCTTCCATCTTGTCTTGCAAATCGTAGTCCAAACGGGCATGCCATATAGCAAGATGACAAACAATTATTTTGTATAACAGTAGTTTGTTATCAACACTGAGGGCACTGTTACGACCCAACAGAGCAATTAAGCTAACTTTGCTTTTTTGGCCTTGTTCATCGCATAAGTCACATGCATATTCCATGATAGTTTTGAATCAATAACAACACAAAGGTATCTATAATTTTCAACCCATTCCAAGTATTTGCCATATAACTTTAAGGAGTCAAGATTTCTCTTTTCCTTCTTAGTGATAAACATTGCTTTGCACTTGTCGACATTCAATTTTAATCGCCACTTGCTAAAGCAGATTTCACATTCTTTAAGGGCTTTCTGCAAACATGATACAACAACACTAGGCTGGCGTGCCCATGTCAGTATAGCAGCATCTTCCGCATAAAAATATAGCTTGCAGTAAGAGATTTCAGGGAGCCACGTATATAGTAATTGAACAGAACTGGTCCCAGCACTGATCCTTGTGGGACACCGCCATTTATCTCACAGGTATCAGATAATTCATCTCCAACCCTGGCCTGAAAAGACCTGTTGGCAGAAACGAGTGAACTAGACTAATTAAATCATGTGGGAAGCCATCAGTTATCATTTTATAAATAAGGCCTTCATGCCAGACCTGATCAAATGCTTTATGAACATCTAAGAAGATGACGCCGCAATACATAGAAAGGTTAAGGGGAGTATTAACTTCCGCTATAAGTCTCCAAACTTGGAGCTGGCAAGAATGTTCCGCCCGAAAACCAAATTGTTCTGCATGGATGAGATTATTGGTTGTGCAGAAATCTAAGAATCTTGTGAGAATTGTTCTCTCCAAGACTTTGGATATAGAAGGCAGCAAACTGATGGGCCTTTATCTTACAGGGTTTGCAGGATTTTGACCGGGTTTAGGGATACTTAGGACAACAGACTGTTTCCATGTATCCGGAAAGTAACAGTTTTCCCAACAGTCGTTTATAATTTTAGTGATATCACTAGTTACATTTTGCGGTAAGTTTTTTAAGGCATTGTTATTAATAGTGTCTTTACCTGGTGCCTTCCATTTCTTGAGTTTCTTAAAGCAATTTTGAATCTCAGCTACCATGTTTTTATGTTTGGCCATATGATGGCTATTGTTGTAATACTTTGTTATGTTGCTTTCTACCATTTTGGATATTTCTAGTCCTTCTGGACGATCATCCTTTGGAGTCACAAATTGTTTTTTAAGTGAATCAGCAATAAGCTGTGCTTTGTCTTGGTCATTAGTTATGATATGTCCATTAGTGTCTAGAAGCGGTGGAATGTTCATACCTTTTTATATATAAATTATGGTGCTAAAATCACTCATTGGTTGGTGGATACAAAATCATAGATTGGTTGGACACAAATTCATTGATCGCATGATACATAATAAGGTATATTGCTAAGCAAAGTAGGCTAAATGGTTGTGATTCGTTGAAACATGATGAGAGAATAAGAAAAAGAATGCTAACAAGTAAGAACAATTGCCAGTATAAGACATGGTAAAATTACAGAAAATTAAATAATAGAGAGAGAAATAATTAATAAATGAAAACAAAATAGACCTCTCTTCAAACACCTCCGTCGCCCAACTCACGTTCCCCCACCCTCAATGCCTTCAAAAACATAAACCAAACATGCCCACCTGTACTCTCATCAACTACACGCCTGCCCCTGCCCATGGCGTAGCCAAATCCATTTCCAAATTGTTTTTAACCTTAAGCTCCTCCCCACTATCTTAAATGTGATAAACTCTTTAGACCTAACTAAAAAGCTTGCGAACTTCCACAGAATCCCAAATCTATGCCTCATGTCCCTTGATGTCGTCAACCTCTACACTAATGTCCCAGCTCTCGATACCTTGAATATCATCGACCACTTTTTATTTTTCTCCTCCAGTCCGAAGCATCAATCCATCGACCTCCTTTCCATCTTATCCGTTATTTCCATTCAAGACTAAGTCTCTTTCAATGGCACCACCTATTCCAGGACTAACGGCCTCGGCATAGGTTTCCCGGTAAGCATTTCCTTTCCGAAGTCTTCCTCCAACACCAAGAACAAACCAATGTTACTCCCCTGCTATCCAATTATATTATCTTATCCTATCATCGACACGCGAATGATATCCTGATAATTTTCGACTCCTTTACAACTACTCCCATCGCTGTTCAATTCCTTCTCTTCCCACGCACAGTACACATTTGAATCCGGATCCAATAATTCGATTCTCTTCCTCGACGTGTTTGTCTCCTGAAACCCACCCACCGACTGTCTTTCCTTCTATATCTACCGTAAACCTACCACCTCATCCAATCTGATCCATCAATCCTCAGCCAATCCTTCATCCTACAAACTTGCCTCCTTCCGTTTTCTTGTTGATCGTGCCCATAACTTTCCCTTTAGCCCTTCCGACAGATTCACAGGTATCTATTCTTTTCCTCAGCCCTCATTGCTAGCGTATTTCCAAGTTCCTCGCTTTCTTCAACCTACGTGTGTCTTTCCGCACATCCCTATCTTGCAAACATTCTCTCAACCCACCTTTTTCTCGTACTCTTGATATATTGTCACAAAGTATTGCGAGCAAGGCCGAGCGCGATTGCATTCGTCATATGAATAGAGCATCTGCTTCCAAAGCGCAGCCACAGGCGTCATCTGTTGCCAGTATTAATATCACTAATAATATTAATAAGTACTATCAATATGTACTGTGTAAGACTGGCAGTAGATGGAAGGGGAAAAAGCCTGAGGACGGAAGTGACGGGCATTTGCGCGATAGCGCGAGTTTTGAGAGGCAGGCGCAGCGAAAAAGATTATCGAGGAGAGTGGACGAGTCAGTCGAACGAGTTGGACGCCGGGCACGAGTTCCTCGCCAAGAAAACTGTTCGTTAGACTTTATTACGGGCGAGTTTTCCTCTGAATTTAACGCCCTATTCTTGTGGGAACCCATGTGCTCTGCCGGCAGTCGCAACAGAGAGAACTGTGTTTTTCCGAGGCCTGTGAACACAAGTGCGACGAGGAATTCGACGCGGTCCGTGCGCGTCTATAACTGTGTTGGTGTTTC
Source organism: Rhysida immarginata (assembly GCA_023313115.1). Classification (NCBI taxonomy): domain Eukaryota; kingdom Metazoa; phylum Arthropoda; class Chilopoda; order Scolopendromorpha; family Scolopendridae; genus Rhysida; species Rhysida immarginata. The sequence continues at coordinate 123,564 of JAHWFO010072220.1, forward strand.
TTCCCATTCATTAGCTGGAACTTCGAAGTCCGACCGGTCGGCGCGAGTGCCCACCGTGTCACCGAACGTCGGGAAAGCCAGAGCCCGGGATTGGAATTTGGGCAGTGTTTTGTGAACCAGCGCTCAACGAACGATACAGTAAACCTTGCAACATTGGCAACAGCGTTCCGTCGTCGTGCCGATTGGCAATTGGTCGTACCTTTACGTGAATTCAGCGGGAGCAATCTGGTAGTGGTCGCCAGCCTAGCCAGACCCTTATTCCGAGGTGCCACTACGAGTAAAGCCGACTCTTCAAGCCAGGAGACGGATGGATGAACATTAATTGCCCCGTGGGGCTTGAGGGCATTTATTGACTAAGATTTTGGCGCCTATTATTCAATTCGGAGGTAAGCTAACTCATGTGCATATTCTTACTTGTTTCTGTCTTTCCTTATCAATTTATCAGCGCTACGTCCTCTCACAGGACGTAGCTACGTTGTTATCCTGAGTTTATTCCTGTGGCTTTGAATCAAATACAGTATTTTTGTTTCTTTGCAGGATCAGCATTTGCTGGCCTCCTGATAAACGCAGTGCGTCGCTGCATTAGAGGGAAGGATTCCTATAGTTCAATGTATGTCAATTCAGCCTCAGAACCAATTTCAGGAATATTTATATTCAAGCAAGTCTTCGGACTATTATTTTTGATAGTGCGCGTTAAGCGCTTATGTCCACTACACATTCGCTGTAGTAATACGGACTCACTTGAGTTCCAGTTCTTGTTGAAACGTCGTTGAGGGCGACATTTTATATTATTCCGTATTGTAACTCTCATTGTTACAGTTTTCCTTGAAACGCCCTTAACGGGCGTCCTATTTTTTTTGTAAAGGAGCCATTTTGTTCTCCTGAGGGTGAATCCTCGTGTTAGAGGACGCCCTCTTCCTGGAGCCTAATCCAGGTTTGTTGCAATTATGTACTTTCATAATCTTATTTCTTTATTAATTGTGTGTATTATTAAATATAAAAATTTAACATGTCTACATCGCTGTCCTTATTCAATTAGTTAAGCTCATTTCCACTGCACTTTAATTTTACCCGTGGCATATATACTCCCAATCTGGTATTTACCGAATTGACTGCAGTAATTTGTTTAAGCTCTCGTAATTTCGCCATCAGATACAAAGAGTATATCGCTTCTTACCTAAAGAAAGATAAGAAATCACAATATGCTGTCCACCTTGTGAAAAATGGGCATTGACTCTCCAACAGGAACGATGTTATGTCCTTTGTTCACCGTTCTAATGACCCTTCAAGACTGCAGTTTTAGAAGCAATCGAAATCCAGAAAGCCAGATGAAGTTTACCAGATAAACTCATAAATTCTCAAACAATTTTCGACGTGCATTCCATGCTGTTGGCCAAATGGTAGGATGAAATCCCCAGAGTAAAAGCACACATAAAGGCCAAAGAAAAGGCAAAAAGAAAAGGCCATAACCCACAAATAAAACCTGATTTTTTAATAATTTTTATAGGTCATTTTTACCGAGTTTTCTTCTTACGAGAGGGCACATACGAGTTTAACTTCTCGTAATCACTTCTTTACTCTCACAAACCGTAGGCACTCTCTTTCCATTCTTACAATTTCCATTCGCCCTCTTCCTCTTTGCGCTCTGACGCAAACACTTTCTGCTTCTTCAGCCAATCACCTGTACGCTATTATCAATTAATTAGAGCGTGGGCTCTCCATATCATTAATAGATGACGACACAGGGTTCTCTTAATTTCACCATTTCGGTTTCGCATATCTAAAATGTCTTCAGCTCCTTCGAACTGTGACAAACAAGCACAGATTCTGCCTTCATAAGACTGCTGTTCTAAAAACTTTGCTTGTGCACTAAACATTTTGAATTTTTGAAATTCTGACTCCGGATTCTTAAAACTCATCAAAAAGTAGAATAGGAATGTCTTTATGATCCACCCTCTATCTTTTTAAAATTGATAAAATTGGGTACAAAACTTTAAAAGTTCCACGCTTCTAGTGCCTCTATTATCTCCTAAAAGGTTAGATCAATTGAAAAAAACACCCAAATTAAAACATTTCTCAAATTTTGTGCACAATCTGAAAATGCTATTAAAATGGGGCTTCCTATTCAAGATTTTAAAGTTAACCCCCCCCCCC
>JAHWFO010072220.1:174372-202853 GCA_023313115.1 Rhysida immarginata
CCACAGAGGCTTAGTGGTCCTATAGCAAAATGCATCGTTCGATTCATTTTTCAATTTTTTATTTTGGAAATAGATGAAGTTGAATCACTAGAATTTATCAAACTTTTATCAATTAAATTTGCTTATTTTCTGAATCGAGGTTAGAACATCGGGACGGTAACCCGAAGGTTTCTGGTTCGAGTCCAGGCAGTGGAATTTTCTTTACTATTTTTCTCTACGGAGGGTTGATTCAGATAAAATGAGACGACTTTGCAGTTCTGTTACGATGGTGTAATACCATGGCGCCACCATCGGTTGTGTTCGATATCAGAACCACGTTGTTGGACTATCGCCCTGCACCGTAATTTCCACTGAAGTAGGCTGAGTTTGAGGGACTCCATGGGAATTTCGTTCCACACCTGCTAACACACTTTCCATAGCCCATCAACGGTTCTTGGTCGGCGACTTTCGAACCGTCGTTTCAGGAGACCAAAACCACAGAAATCCATCAGTGATGCGTCAGGAGATTTTACAGGCACATGAGAGAAGGGAATAACTCGTATGCCCGTCTCCTGTTCCATCTTCCTGTAGTAAACCACAGATGACTTGGCAGTGTGGCTTGATGCCTTGTCCATGTGGATCCAAACTTTTGATTGCTCACCAAGGTACAGGCGTGGGATATCGTGCCAATATATGTGGTCCATTACATTACTCTGGAAGTATGCTGCACTAATTTTACAGTTTCCAAGAACTCGACGAATCGTGAGCAGTCCATGTGAGCAATATCCGGCAACCACCATGAAGCCCTTTGAAAACTTTTCCTTGCACCTTCGGACAAAATCGGACCTGGCCTTGCCCCCTCTTTCGCGATAGTAAATTGCCCTGGGTTTGTTGGTGTCATCGAGGTACACCCAATCTTCATCCAAGGAGACAACCCACTTCCATCAGTCACCTGCAAGATGGTATTCATATAGTTTTCTGGCGTTGGTGAATCGTTCCTGCACGTGCCTGGCTGACAGTCTGTGACCGCGCGCTTTATGACGTCGCTCCAGCTCAAGATTGTCATGAATTATTCTGGAGACTGTTGCCTGTGAAATACCTTTCCTTTGGACTAGACTTCTTTGTGTGGGGGGATTTTCTTTCAGCATTTCAGACCGGATTTCTCGCACCACCTGAGCTGGGCGAGTTGGCTGGGGCTTGTTTCTGGTCTGCTTCTCTGCTCGTCCACATTCATTAGATGGTCGCAATTTGTTCTTTTTGATTATTCGACCCACAGAAGCTTTCGATACCACAATACCATTTCGTTTGCATAATTCCACAATGCACGAAAGACTGAAGTTAGCGTCGGAAAGGCCAAACATATACCCATCCCAAAAAGCTGTGATTTTGGTAGCCATGTTTCAGCACGAAATGTCCCAAATAACAGCAACAAGTTTATACAAAGCTAATCCCCATTAATAGTGGACGAGTCATGCAAATCACATTCCGTGAAGGTCATACGCGGCGTTTAAAGTCGCCTCATTTTATCTGAATCAACCCTCCGTATTTATTCATCAATATAGGAAGTAATGGCGTAATAAAAATCCTCCAAAGACCATCTTCCAATTATTATTATATTATTTGCAATTTATAGTAAAGATAGTCCTGGCTTGCAAACAAGGAGCCGGACTTCAAGCTATGCACATAGGACATGTTTGATAGCGTTAGCTTCCATGTCCATGGTGGCTTAGTGGTTAGAGCATCGGGACGGTAAACCGAAGGTCCCTGGTTCGAGTGTAGACTGGAATTTTCTTTTCTATTTTTCTCTATTTATTCATCACATTTCTTTTATATTTTCAGTATTTTTTTAGTACCACACGATAAACATACTAAATTTCAGGTTCCTAGGTCGTTCCGTTCAAATGTTATAGCTTCAATTGTATTTGGGCCTCGGGACCTCCGGCGGGGCCCTAGAGGCTTATATCACTTTTTTGTACAGTATATTAGTTTTATTTAATTAAAACCGCACTAGAAATTTACGAAATTTCAGGATTTTTGCCCTCGTAGTTCAAAAGATGAAAAAAGAACTATGAAATTCATACAAGTGGCTCCTGACGGGCCCTGGGCCACCAAGACGATTCGCTATGTTTTTCGCACCGTCCTCTGTTTAGGGCCTACGTGTGTACAAAATTTCAAGCCTCCAGGTCTCTTTGTTCAAAAGTTAAAAACGGAACCATGAAATTCATACAAGTGGCCTCGGGACCTCTGGCGTATCCGTAGAGGCTTATATCACTTTTCTTGTATATTGGTTTCATTTTATTAAAACCGCACTACAAATTTACGAAATTTCAGGATTTTTGCCCTCTTTTTTCAAAAGATAAAAAAAGAACCATGAAATTCATACAAGTGGCCTCTGAGGGGCCCTGGGCCACCTAGAGGATTCGCTCTATTTTTCGCACCGTCCTCTGTATAGGGCCTACGTGTGTAGAAAATTTCAAGCCTCTACGTCAATCCTTTCATTAAAGTAAAGTTATGGCATTAAAATGTTAAGAGCAGTAGCGGGAGGATTCGCTATATTTCAAATAGAGTATTTTAGATTCTGACGTGAAACAGTCCAACTCTGACGTCATAAATTGCTCAAACGCAATCAAACCTCCATAGACATGAAAGGAAGTCAGTTGGGTAAATCACAAAAACACATGAGGATTTGCTATACTTTTCGCTCTGTCCTTTGTATAGGGCCTACGTGTGTAGAAAATTTCAAGCCTCTAGGTCAATCCTTTCAAAAGTTATGACGTGTGACATACGTATTACAAACATCTGTACCATCGTTAATAGGGTTTTAGATGATCCTAAAACCCTAAAAAAATGAACAAGAAAAACGAAAAAAATCAAAAATAAGATATAACATAAACAAAGAGAAAATCGGAAATAAAAGTAGGAAAAACAACTACCTAAAAGATGATAAAAAAAGATATGTGAGCCAGATAAATTACAACCCAGAGAGGAGCAACTTAACGGAAACTGTAGTAAAAAAAAAGTATAACGAACAAAGGATAAAAGTGATCAATTATATTGGAACCTGAAACTTTGGGGTAAAACAGAGAGCGTAACGTTTTAAATGTTTGTAAAAAAACTCGAAAATCAGATAATGAGCGCAGCTCAGATGTAAGAGAAGACCAACATTTTACACTTATAAAATTCAGACCGTGGCGACGATAGTTACGATTGGAAAAAGGAGGAATTAATAGTCCTGATGATCGAGTATGGTAACGCTGATTAGAGTTGTTATTCGTTGTTATTATAGGAGGTGAGGTACATAATGAAGAGCTAGAAAGTTTAAAAACAAGCTTGAAATATAATTGATACACTGTCAAAATGCCTAATTCTAAAAAAAAGAGGTGTTACAGATGAATGTTTGGGAAGGTTAAATAAAGTTCTGAGAAACCATTTCTGCAATTTAAAAATTCTGGAGAAATTACGAGTAGTAGAAGATCCCGAAAAGATTATATTAAAACATAAAGCAGATTGAATCCATGCAGAGTAAATTTGGAGAATTATCCTACGGGGAAGATAACACAAGCGGGAGATGATGCCTTGCTTTCTATTTAACTTAGACAATAGGGAATCAATATGTAGATCCCGAGAAAGATCATGCGAGATTAAAATCCCTAAATAAACAAAGGAGGGGACAGTTAATAGCTGAATATCGTCATAATAAAGAGAAAGAGAACTGGGGACATTGTGTTTATTGCGTTGATAAAAAATCATGGATTTATTTTTTTCCGTATTAACTGATTTCCGCAATTTTTTAGACCAAGTATATAAATCATTCAGAGTTATGTTAAGCAATGATTCTACTTGTAACGGCTCTTTACATGCAGCTAAAAACACAACGTCTTCGGCATACATAATAATTTTCAAAGATGAGTTGGAGCTAACAGACAATGGAAGATCATTGATATATAAACAAAATAATAAAGGTGAAAGAATAGATCTTGTTTAGCTTAATATCATGTTTACAAACTTTCGGCTGAATTGTCATTTACAACTTTTCCAGGGAGCCTTTAATTGTATAGTCTGTTTATTTTCAACCGACTCTACAGTTCACCTGAGGCAATTAACGCTTTACAGCAATAAGGCTCAGAAACGTGTTTCTACTACATGAACAATTAGTTCCAGTAAGCTAACTTGAAAATCTTAAAAAAAAGATTTGTACACTAGTAGAAGAGCTATTTTCGTTTTCAAATTTTATATCATGTTACTATTTTATATTAGACTATTCTGTGTTGAATGCATTTTTATTAGAACAAATTTTTAATTTTTTATTGACGATATTCAGTTTTACTGTTTACAGGAATGAAATACTGATGTTATTTGATATATCACACGACCCCCTTTCCAATTAAAAAAATTGACTTAGATTCAAGATGGCTGACTTCCAGATGGCTACAATGTTCGGTACATACTGTAAAAAATAAACCACCTCACCCATACCTTGTTGGAATATTCTGATTTCCCAAATCCTGCAAGGTTTTCGAAAAAACAGGGTGTACTGCGTTTTTTGACTCTGAAGTGGGAAACATTTATTGATAACCTTGTATACAGGGTGACCCTAACTAATTCAGCATAATTGTTTAGGAACATTGTATGGTTCAAATGAAACAAAAAAAATGTCCTATTAACATTACATCTGGTTTCGATTGTGTGTGAGATATCGATGTTTGTCTATTTTCTAGGAGAGTGCTTAATACAAATATATAAAACACTTGAGAGTGCAGATCTCATTTATTCCGCATACTGACAGAACAGCACATTGCAGTGTTACCAGCAGCAAGCCCATAATAAAAATTAATGCCCGCATATTCTTCATTTGTGAAAACAAACGGCATAATGAACTTCGACGTTGTATTGCACAATATGAGCTACTGCTCAAATCAACCACCAAATCAATAAAATACCTTTCACACATGTTACAAGTACGGCGATTCCTCTTTCTGTTTGTCATATGCAAAACAGGAAGAGTACATTTAAGAATAAATAGGCAAATCTGCGTTTTTTCTAGGAAAAGACTCTAAATAAAAGATAATAGAAAAACTAGATGTTTTCGATATCTCACACACGATCGAAGCTAGATGTGATGTTTATAGGAAGTTTTTTGTTCCATTTGAACCATACAGTGTTCCTAAAAAATTATGCTGGATAAGTTTGGATCACCCTGTATAACACAAACAGTATCAGAAAATATAGACAAATTAGAAAATAAAATCATAATGAAAGTTTGCTTTCTCTATTGATACTGTGGGGTCCGTTGGCAGTAAACAGAATTTAGGTACATATGCACCTCATTTGCTTTTGTGCAAAGCTACAACTGCCGTGTTCACAGATTAGTTTGCATGGCTCCATTGAATGTCCGTGATCGAAATGCACTGCCCCCGTGGATGAAACTGCGTAGCTATTACACGGCAGCACTGCAGACAACCACAAGGCTACAAATCAGCGACCATGGCGAATGAAAAAAATTTTGACAAGGAATATCTACTTCTCTAGATAGTGGAGGTGTCAAAAATCATTTATAGAAGACCTGTTCTGGATAAAATTAAAGATTACAATGATGATGAGGCTGCAGGTGTATTCTACAAACAAGAGTTACAGCGTGTGAAAAACCCAAAGTGTTTACCATGGATAAAATTATTAGATGGCATATGATACGACGAGTTTGAAAAGCTTTTGTGAAATGGCTGGTTACCCAGATAGGTTGAACAGTTGATTTCAAGAGGCTGACCTATTATACACAAGATAGGTTGTGCACTGTGCCAATTGGGATTGTGATTTGTCAGCATGTTTCATTGCCTTCAAATTTGCCTACGAGTGAAAATAAAATCGTATCAACACAACAGCCTATTTTATAAAACGCTGTATTTTCAAGTACAATCAATAGTCGCTTTAACAAAAACGCATTTTCCAGCCCTTTTCAAGAACATTATGGCCGTAAACAATGCTTTTAATAGTGGCTTTATGGGCAGACTCATCTAGGAGCAAATCGAATGCAACGTAGTTTCGCTAAGCAGAATCCCAAATCTCATGGATTCCACAATAGAATTGGAATTATTTTTACAGATTATTTAGAAAGACGTTCTCTTTTACCACGTCCCTGCTTTAGACTATTATGTCACCTTGGGTTTGCCTGTAAATGTAGGGATTCTGTTTACTACACCTAAATTCAGCAAACTTTTTTAATATAGCTTCGAATGCATTCTTTAAGCTGCAAATACCTCTAATTGCGGTTTACATCTCTCTGTCTGTGTGGGCTTAAATTTTTTTTTGATACGTTAATATACACTGTCTATCCAAAAGTAATCGGACAATATAGATTTTAGACGTTTTGTCGAATATTTAGAAAAATACTTGATGAATTATCCTGAAATTTCAGGGGAGTAAAGAGCGTGTACACATCATACACTTTTTCAAAGGTTTTGCCCCGAAGGCAAATAGGGGACCAGTAACGAATTAAACAAAAAAATAATGTTTGGAATAACCCTGTAAAAAATAATGGTTGAAATGCATTCTAGCAGTAACATACGCAACATGAAGCTTCTTTTACTTATATGTGTTCATTTGTATGAAAATAGCACGCATATTCATGGAGATAGAAAGGTTTCATTAAAAAAAATTCGAAATGTTTTCGTAGGTTTTTTGTTTATAACACGCAGCATTTTCAACCCAATTCAATGCCATTTTCAGGAAACTTGACAGACAACAGTAGAGAAAACATCCTGCAATCAGACAAAGAAAATATGAAATATAAGCATTTTTACTAAATAATGTTTTACTGCGCATGCGCAAGCGTTGCCAAATTATCTTTTGCACAGTTTAGTAGCTAAACGAATAGAGCTAATCCTGTAGAAAGCCCAAGCAAATATCCTGAAAATTCAGAAAGTTATCATCGGTAGAATGAGTTCAATTTCAGTTGTTCTCAAAAATAAACAAAACGATAAGGGGCTTTCTCCAAATTTCTATTTCGGATCGAACACCAGTATCAAATTCTTCTTATGCTGATAAGAAGTCAATATAAAGTCAATATTTCTTCATGTCAGCGTAAGGAGAAGTTGATACTTGTGTCTGATCCAAAAATAAAAATTTGGAGAAAACTAGTAGAAAACCCATTATCGTTTTGCTTATTTTTGAGAGCAACTGAAATTCAACTCATTCTATCGATGATAACTTTCTGAATTTTTAAGATATTTGTTCGGGCTTTTTATAAGCTTAACTCTATACATTTGGATAAAAATCTTGGTAACTCTTGCGCATGCACAGTTAGACATTATTTAGTAAAAATGCTCATATTTCATCAAATATTTTTCTATTCTGATTGCAGGGTGTTGTCTCTACTGTAGATTGTCAACTTTGATCATAATCGCATTGCATTGGGGCTGAAAACCCTGCAAATTATCGGCAAAAAACTTACAGAAGCATTTCAATTTTTTTAAAGAAACCTTAATATCACCATGACTATACGTGATATTCCCATTCAAATGAACACAGATAAGTAAAAGAAGCCTCCTAAGCATATGTGCAGCTATAATGCATTTCAAGCATTATTTATTACAGGGTGATCCCAAACATTAATTTTTTTGTTCAATTCGTTACTGGTCCCCTATTTGCGTTCGGGAAAAACCTTCGATGAAATATATGATATGTAACATGCTCTTTACTCCTCTGAAGTTTTAGGATAATTCGTCAAGTATTTTTCTAAGTATTCGACCAAACGTCTAAAATCGAAAGCGTCAGTTTACTTTTGGATAGTGTATCTGAAGATGACACCTCTGTATCAAACGGTTATTCAACATAAGATTTCAAAACCATAGAGCAAGTTAGAAACCACTGATTTTTTAAAAGGTTGTTTTAGGGTGATAGGCATAAAGACAAAGCTGACTGGTGATTTTGTACAGTTTACTGATTTCACTGAGAGCTTCAATGAAGACCCAGCTGATGTCAACACTGGCTTTATACTTCAATGGCTCCTGAATAAGAAATTGAAGACCCACTTTGTTATGACTTTAGCTAACTAAATTGAAGAAGTTATCAGTGTTTTTTGTCTCCCTTGACACTGCAGAATGACTCGACCTAAAACATTCCAAGGGTTTTGTACTTGAGAGAGACGAGGTAGGAGACTCCACTTGTCCACACAAACTTTTATCACACCATTTTGTTATATATTTCTCCCCTCGTCTCTCTCAAGTATTCTAGCATCCACAGGATTGTAAAGGTCAGTTTGTTTTTTACATTGTTTTTCTTAGTTAATTCCATGGGTTTTTACAATATTTTTGGAGATGTTGTTGAGGTGCTCATCAAATTGATTCCGCCAGTGACAGAAGTCTTGAATCCTTACCGTTGTGTAACAATGACAGTGACTACAAGCCGTTTGCAATAAAACAAACGACACAAATGTGAAAGAGGCATTGATGTACTCAATCAATAGAGAAAAGGCTTACACTGGCTTAGTGTTAAGACAAAGGCAAGATTCACCACTGTCAGTATACCAGATAAGAGCATAAAACGCTTACATTAAATTCCGGATCGTATAGTGTAAAATCATCAATAAATTCGCGTTTTGTTTGCAATAACCCCGTTTGTTCGTTAAGAAAATAATTAAGATAGAGTTGATACCCCGATAGAAAACTCTTACGCAGCAATCCAATACGACACTTACGTGATATTAATTGATGAATAAACAATCAGTTCTGTATTGAAAATAAAGGAGGATTTATTCAGAATAATAAAAAGTAAAATTATAATTGATAAATAGTTAGAATGTTAGTACGAGAAAAAATACTAAAATGAGGAAATAAACGAGACCCATCACTCCCCCCTTTTTAGATTCGTTAAGACAATTTCGTTTTTTGAAAGTTCTAAGTTCGAATAAGAGCTCACTGATTTAACTGCGCGTAAGTTCTTTTGATGCAGAGTTCTGTGTTGCCAAATACCTGGTAGAGATTTCGTGAGTCCATACTGTTAAAACTTTAACTAAAAGAGTTCCACCGATGCCACCGACGGAGTAAGAAGAGGCTTCCTAGGACGATCTCCATTTTGACGCAAGTTGAGCAGCACGCCGTACACAGGGTTCATATGCTGCACCAGTCGCCTGCTCCACCGTTGTCACATAACTGGCTTTTGGCGCTTTCGTGCTCGGCCCAGGCGTGTTCCTTTGCCTGACACCGCAGACATATCGAAGTTGCCGCCAGCAGTTTCCTCGTCCTCCTGCTCTCTACTCACACCAACTGCCGCTCGCTGTTTCCCTTCAGCTTCGTTCGTGGATTGCATTTTCATGCCGCCTGTTCTGCACGGCCTCGTCCGGTTAAGCTCCGCGTCGGGACCGGCCAAGTGGCTGACCGTCCCGCGCGGAACCAAAACGTGTTCACTTGAATAGATTCAGAATATCATAACTGATTCAGAGGTAAGTATAAGAGGTAAGAGGCAAGAGAGCGTGTATTAAGATTCCCCTCCTTATATAGGATTTCATCATTCCAAAGCACGTGATGAGTCACAACCAATCAGCTGTCCCCGCTATCCGTTCCACCACCCGTGTGCAAAAGAAAACTCCCGCCGAAAAGGAAAACATTGCCTAGGCAATGTGAGAAAAAAATGGTTCCAACTCCCCCCTTTTCACTCGAACGGAATACGAAAGTTAAGAACAGCTGACTGCAAAACAAAATAAAGTTACAAAAATACAATAAACCAGATAACTTCGTGATAGACATTAAAGCTGAAATGAACTGAGATTTTAATGCAGATCATAAAATGAATTATTCGAGGTCAAGAACCGTCACGAAGTTACTCAAAACACAAAAGTTTCACTTAAGCCTACTCAAAAAGGAGAACAAAGACTCAGATTTGGATGAATGAAATATCAGAATACATTTGGATTCGTGTGATATATCAGATATATCACACACCAATAGAACAGTCTTTTTGCACCATTAACCTAACGCTGAAGAAATGTTTTCATTTCAAATGCACAAAGGGTTGGTATATTAGTTTTAGTGAAAGACTGTCACAAAAATCTAACACAGGGTATACCTCTTATCTTATACAGACAACATCCAACCTCGAGTTCTTGGTAACACTTCCCTTCGCTCTTACAGATCATTCCTGTTGCATGCTATCATTCCTGGACCGGCCAGGTGGCCGAGAGGGCTAGGGCATAGGCTTTCTAGCTCTCGAGTCTGCCTGGCCGTGGGTTCGAATCCCGCTGTGGGCAAGGATGTTAGTGTTTGTCCCGGGCTGCGTACAGATATAACTTGTGTAAAAAGCGCAAAATGACCTTAGTAGTTGACACCTTAATTTCTAGACCCCCCCCTATCATTCCTGTTCCATGCTATCGATCCGACTATTTTTTAAAAGGCTTTCGATGCGCATAATTGCATTTAAGCCGAAAAATTATATTGGAGTAAACTAAAATTATTACGTCGAATTTATAGTAATAGTATATTTCGAGAAGTTATTTATTACTTTTCACTCGCCAGACTACTTTCTATTAAGTAAGAATATCATCAACGCGATTGAAATTGCTGCATATTCAGATCATGGCAATTGTCTCTTGTTTTTATTCGTGAAAATTATTATAAAATTACATTTATGTACGAAACAACTGTAGAGTGAGGTTGACTCTTTTTTTTTATTTCCATCTCGCTCATACATGGATTACACTCTTCAAGATGGAGGTCCTCAACATGGATTACACTCTGAGCCAAGAGGCAATTTAACGATATCATTTTACTTAAATCTCTCAGTAAAATTCTGAGTTGACATGCTCTATGTTTAATGATAAAATACAGAGACAAAACCTCAGTCACTGTTGTCGCGAAAAGGAGACTGAGGCCAGTGAACTTCAGAAAAAGGGTGCTAGAGTTCAGTGAGGTAAAGCATACGTTATAAGGCGAATTTCTTCAACACTGACTCATTCGCACATAAAAAGACCCAGGGTCAACAGCTTGGAGTAGCTTCAGATGAATGGAAGCAGAGAAAGAGACCAAGTTCATCGTGCAAACAATGTCGAAATTGTCCCCAAATAAGAAGTAGAAGGTGATGAAGAAGGCAAAAAAACATTCTAAGCGAATTTTATACATAAGTCCTTTAGCATTCGTGTTTGCCTAATACAAACTCCAGCCATGGCATCGATAATACATTAGCTGAGCACTGAATGTTTTAATTGTGATTTAGTCATTTTATACATTTTCCATGGGAAAACGCCATTTGATCCGATACCAGCCAATACACATCATTAGCCAGGGTGGTCCGATTGAATTCTTCATGCTCGTTTTTCCTGATTTTTTGCATAGACTTCGACCAAAGTACAGTGAGTTTAGAAGTCATCATCAATAGAGAAGAGATAAGACTGGCTCTCTGAATTTTTCTTAAACTTACTATTCTCAGACGTGGACTGTTACCTATGTGACACACAAGTTAGTCATAGAAATATCAATACCCTTTGTCATATCGCCAGAGCAAGCAAAAGAATTCAGGTGATATGTCAAGTATTTCAAAGAGAAGGGAGAAGAGGAGAGACGAGAACGCAAAGAAAAAAAGCGCTCGAGAAGCTCCAGCCTCCTCCCGATAATAGAAGATGCCAGAGGAGAGACGAGTTACGAAAGCAAAGTGGATTGGTGAGTGAGAACAGCTTAGCCAATCAGGAGACGAAAAAGATAGTGAAGCTTTTCGAAAGAACAAAAAGAGATAGAGGGTATTGAGATGGAAACGAAGACGGTTCAGTAGGAAAAAAGCAAACAATACAAGCGAAACGAAGTCGCAGATTCAGTGAGGTTCTCTGACGAACTCATGACAGTTTAAATTATATCTCACCTTAGTTTATTTGCTAAATTTATTATGCTTTAGTGATCATTTCAAACTTTATCACCTCTTTCTTTTCCCTAACACGGCTGTTCCTCTGGGTAGAATTTTAAGTAAATTAATTTATTAGAAGATTTTAATTAAAGGATAGAACAGCACGTGACAAAGAGGGAGGAGCGCTTGAATTGCAAGCGTTGGAATGGCACGGAAGAGTGTTATTCATGTATTGCCTCCACAAGATTTAAGCGCTGCTAGCTTTATTAATGTGTCTTTGTCTCTTCTTCTCTTTCTATTAGCTCTTGAGCAGGTTGGAGCTTCACCAGGCTGATAGAAGAAGGAATTGAAATCCTTGGGAAAGGGTGAGGCGCAAGTTTTGGCTGACAAGTGTGTGTAGTCCGTCAGTGGTGGTAAGAGAAGTTAGTCATTAAGCACGCTATACAGGGTGTTTCATAATTGGGGTCCCGTCTTTAGGTCCAAATAACGACTCAATGGGAACAGATTGGGGAAAAATGAATATTGATTATTTGGTTGTAATGTCCCCTAATTTAGAATAAAAACATTTCGCGTCCTTGGGGGTGAAGGGGTAAATTTAAAAAATTTAAATTTTGTAGGGGTAGGTGTTAGACCCCATATGTTATTTAGAAAGTTGTAGAGCATCATGTAAAATGTGGGTTTAGCAAAAAACCCGGTGAAAAATTTTCATCCCCTGCTTTTTATCGAGTGGGTAAAGTGAAAGGTATTGGTTGGCTAGCTAATGTAGACAAAAACAGAAAAACTCATTAGAAACCTTTCACTTTACCCACTCAATAAAGGGCAGGGGATGAGATTTTTTCACCGGGTTTTTTGCTAAACCCACATTTTACATGATGCTCTACAACTTTCTAAATAACACATGGGGTCTAACTCCTACCCCTACAAAATTAAAATTTTCAAAATTTACCCCTTCACCCCCAGGGACACGAAATGTTTTTATTCTGAATTAGGGGACATTAAAACCAAATAATCAATATTCATTTTCCCCCAATCTGTTCCCCTTGAGGCGTTATTTGGACCTAAAGATGGGACACCAATTATGAAACACCCTGTATAGTCGCTTTAAAGGAGATTTGCTAGGTTCAATAAGTAAGGGTTTGTAGAGGACGCGGAGTTTTAGGAAGATAAGTAAAGGAAAACGCCGAAATATCGATCAGGATAATGAGTGGGCGGTTAATTGAGGAAAAAGGGCCGAAAAGAAAATGTTCCAAAAAGTTTATTAATAAAGATATTAATATGGAATTTCGATAGGGTCCTATTGAAGCCCATATTGGGGCGTTTAGAAATTTAATGAAAGAGAATAAGGTTACATATCCGGAGCTAATATTCAAGTATTTATTGTACACTTTGCCTTATCATACTAAACTACATTTAGCTAACTGCGGAAGGGTAGAAGTCGAAGAAGTCTATGCAGAGACCATTAAGTGGATGAATGGTCCCACGCTTTTAGGGAATGGTTCAGTGTGTTCTGATGAACAAATTATGTATAGAGAAGAAGAAATTGAATGGTTCTTCTCAGGAACAGAACCAGTTGATAATTCAGTTACAGAGCGGGAATGTAGGCAACGTGCAGAAGAGCGGGCATGTAGGCCCATCCGCAAAGTGAGTAGGAAAGCTCGCGTTCGGAAAAAGAGACAGAAAAAAGGGAAAGGGCGCATTAAAGATAATATGAATGCAGCTTGTAGCGAAATTGAAGAGTCATAGCACTGAAAGAATATGAACTCCTAGACGATGAAGCTACTGATGCCATGGCTTTAGCTATAGAAAACCTTTTTATCTGAAGAGGACGTTGCGATAGAGAGAAAGCAGCCAGGAAACTCAGAAGGGAGCGGGCGCGAGTTAACGCTGGAAGAGAAAGATAGGGCAATGTTAAGCAATGAATATAGAAGGATTATAAGAGAAACGGGTGAAGAAAAGTGGATTTGGCAATCTGAGGCTTTAGAACTAGCAAATAAATTAGATATGATGGATGAGCTAACACAGTTCGAATTCTTACGAGATATAGTCTGCGCAATTCCCAATAGTTACGATGCAACCATAATCATTGGGAATACAAAGTTAAAAGCCATTTCTTCTCTTAAAAAATTTAGGATAAATAAAATGGACTTTAAAACAATGAAAATTGATAGTAAGAAGTTACTAAAAATCTATTTAATTGGGGTAGCACTGTACTTGAATGATAAGAATATAGCATTGCAGATTGACGATACGCTTCTGAATAGTAGTAAATTAGAGGTAGAGACGTTTAATAATAAGAAATTAGTTAAGTTAGAGAATAGTTATTGGGACATGCAAGTTAAGGCAGGAGTGTTTTCGAGCTATCAAAGCTTTTCACAGGGACTAACTGCAATGGTAGTAGCGGTTATCGGACATTATAATGTATTCCCAGGAAGTGGTTATTTCTGAGAAGCAAACGATAAAAAATAATCTTAGTGTAAAAGAGAACTAGCCACAAAGAATAGAACAATTTAGAAAGGA
Organism: Rhysida immarginata; assembly: GCA_023313115.1. Classification (NCBI taxonomy): domain Eukaryota; kingdom Metazoa; phylum Arthropoda; class Chilopoda; order Scolopendromorpha; family Scolopendridae; genus Rhysida; species Rhysida immarginata. The sequence goes on from JAHWFO010072220.1 coordinate 188,692, forward strand.
TGTTAAGCAAGAGGAATTAATTAAGATAATTTCTAGGTCAGATAGAAATAAAATAGGTTATTAGTAACGATAAAGGAGCAAAGGAAAGGTATTAGTACATTAAGAGGAATTGTAAATCAGATACTATCTAAGCTAATAGAAGTAGAAGCGAAGTCGGAATTTAGTACGGCAGGCAAGCAAGAAATTATTAGTAAGGTTTCCAATCAGAAAAGAAATGCGCGAGAGCAAAATTGCAATAGCAGGATTCCTACCGAAAGGAAAGTACAAAAGAGAAAACCTTTTTTAACTCTGTTGAAAAGGGCATTCCTGAAAATTATCTAAAACGCAAGGAGCGGGATAAAACACCTCTACGGAAGTTTTATAGAAGTAGGGTAATTTAAATTCGCGGTGGCTTAATAACCCCCAAAAATACCAATGTCAAGAAAAAATTTTAACCGAAAAGGTATGCATAATGTAAGAGACAGTCAGATGGTAGCTTTGGAAACCTACATAGCAGGGGAGGAATTGTCAACTGACTTAAGTGTAAAGACCACGCAAACAAGAAGAGATTCGATATTTTGTTGTGTGTTAACGGGGGGGGGGGGGGGTTGGCAGGTCGCCAGAGCAAGCAAAAGAAATCTGGCGATATGTCATGTATTTCAAAGAGAAGGGGGAAGAGGAGCATGCAAAGAAAAAAAAGCGCTCGAGGAGCTCCAGCCTCCTCCCCAATAATAGAAAATGCTAGAGAAAAGCCGAGTTATGAAAGCAAAGTGGATTGGTGAGTGAGAACAGCTTAGCCAATCAGGAGACGAGAAAGGAAACTAAGACGGTTTGGTAGGAAAAAGGCAAATGATATGGACTGAACATCAGCGAAACAAAGTCGCAGATTCACCCAACCAGGGCGAAATTCTTAAGCCCTGGTGGTATCCTGCGACAGGACATCTCAGGCATTAGTGGACATGAAAAATATTCTCTGATATAGAATTAGTTCGACCCACAAGGGCAACGCAGTATTAGCAAGGTCGCGCCTGCTAAACGAGATCTCGGGTAGTGGGCCGCGCTTGGCTTATGGACTGTCATGTGGGGTATGCTTTAGGTTATAAAATTACCCACAAGTTCTTAATTGGGTGAAGAAATTAATAGGTTAGACTAATAATAGTTTTACTATGGTGTTCCCTTGACTTATCATTATCTCGTCTCTTTACATGTGTTTGGAAGTAGATCGTCCCCTCTCGTCGATTCACCTATTCAGGTCACAATTTCCTGATCAACAGTGGCAACCAGTGGAATACTTACTTCCCCTCCCAACGAAGAGAAGTCCATCACGGATTATTCGAGGAATTAACGATAGTGAATGAGAGAAGACAATACTTTATAATTTTAACTGTGTTAATTACATTGTTAAAAAAAACTTTTTGAACAGAACTCCTGAGAGTTTAAATTGTAACTCACCTCAATTTATTTGCTAAATTTATTAAAGCTTTATTGATAATTTCAAACTATATCACCTCCTTCTTGGTAGGATTTTAAGTAAATTATTTTAATTGAAGATTTTTAATTAAAGGATAGATCAACACAAGACACCTTTGCAGAGCTTACTCTGATATTCTTCTGAAATATGACCAAGTCTCTAAAAACAAGTAACTCACAACAGCTGGCTATAGTAAAGATACGAGAGGAAAAATAGATAAGTTATTAATACAAAAAAAGGCTTAAGGTTGTACAAAATTCGTTCTGTTTAAATATCTGCCATTGCTAAAGTGTTTATATTTTTCGAGTGAGACTTATCAGAAATAAACTGGTGTTTGCTCTCATGTCAGATGCACCTAACACTAATTATCGAAATCTGATTACCATCAAACGTTTTAAGGAGGAAGCATGTGTGCATCGTCAGACTCTCGCCATGCTAAGTCTTGACCAGGAAATGCCTTTGACAAGGTGAATCATGTTTCTTTTCCGAATGTTCACCATCTGCATCTTCGGAAATTTTCTACGATTATCCCAGCACTGTATGCTTCTGCCACATCATGCGTGGAGATTAATGGCTCCAATTCGCCTTTCTTCGCACTGTCCAAAGGCGTCAGGCAGGGGTGTCTCATCTCTCCCCTCTTATACATATTCTATTTGGAGCCACTATTGCAATTTCTTAATCGCCACCCAGATGTCCGGGGGTATAATTTGCCAGCTGCTTCCATCAACATTCAATTAAATTTTGTACATGTTTGGTTTAATTAAATCAAAATTAAATATTCTGTTAAATTTATGAACACGTTTACCCTTTCATTAAACTTCCACTATTTTACGTATTAAGGTTCTGTTACGCTGGCATATGCATATTTCCTAGGCATCTATAAAGAATCCTTCGACCTCTTTAGCACTTCAACGGGAAATTCCATCAATCTCATCAAGTCTAAAGACATTGGTATTGGGAAGTGGACGGTGGACTATCTTCAATCCTTCCCAATAACATGGTGTGAGCATATTACAAGTGCTGGGATACGTTTTCTCTTTTCTACCGGATATGGACTCTCGTCACTGGCAGCAAGTAATTGATAAGTGTTTGACTCGCCTTGGCAAGAACTTTCGTTTTACCACCTCGATGTTTGTCAAGGCGAGGTTCATCAAGACTCACATCTTGTCTATATTGATGTCTAAATGCCTATTCGCCTTACCATCTCTCCAGTTTTTGAAGAAAGTTCACGGTGCAGTTGTGGATTGTAATTGCGGGTATGCAGCAGGCTGTCAACTCGTTCGTGCGGAACTGTTGTTTATCCCCTTTGATGGAAGAGGCCTGGGCCTCCCTAACATCTGGCGCTATCTCATTGCGGCTAGAATGGCTGCTCTGATCCGGGCCTTCCTCCTTCCCCCTCCCATCTAGGTCAATTTTCTGTTCTTGCACCTGCGTTTCTTTTTTAAGGTGAATGGGGCTGCCAGTTCCTACTTCCCTGAAAGTGACTATCAACCTACGGTCTCCTATGTTTTACACCCTGAGTATCCATGGCCAGCCACCTTGAAGGCCATCAAGACCTTTGCCTTCGAGCGGACGGTGTTCAATTTCCAATGGCATCTGCTGCACCATGGATTCTATACTCTCCAGCGTTTACATCAGTGGGGAGTAGTCAGTTCTACTGGTTGCCTTGTATGTGGGGCTCCTGAATCGATTGATCATGTATTTTTTGAGTGCCTGTTCACACGGTCCATCTCGGATCGCCTTTAGTCACACTTTGGTCTGACTGTCTTCTCCTACCAGTCAGTACGATTCAGCTTTGTTCCAGAGAAGTTTTGCTTCATCTCATCGTCTCTGCCAGGTCATTGTGGAGGAACAGAACTCGTTCTCGTTCCTGTTCATGTTTCCCCTCACCATCAGATGAGCTGCTGGTGGGAGAATGGGCCTCTTTACGAGGCGTTTAGGTAGGTTGTGCAGCCCTTGAGCATGTGCGCCTGGGCACCCTGCCTGTTTACAATCTAAGGGTGCTCCTCTGGAGCCATAACATCGGCTCCAGTTCCAACAGCGTTTCTGCTGGCCTGGGGAATTATCATCATCTTTGGCCACTTCAGATATCTCATAGCTCAACATGAATCTTCAAAGATAAATTTCATTAATTTTCCAATCTCTTTGCAATGCTAGATATGTAAGAATTTTCCTATTATTTTTTTAACCTCCTGTCAAGATGGACATGCATTTGAAAGACTATGACACAGATTATTTTGGCTTTGCCAAGCCATCTCTTCTCCAGGAGTGATCATCAATTACAGTTTTTCCTGTGATGTCGCAATTCAATCCAACTCTGTTGTGTGCCATTGGTCCCCATTGGGTCAAGAATTATGAATAATTTGGACAATTTAACCTTTCAAAAACTATTTATATCTTTATTCTATAATTCTTATGATCTTCCATTGGTTTATAGCAATTTAAAATGTCTTTTAATTATTTTAGGGGTTTTTAATTGATTAATTTTTGCCCAAGAACTTTTTCTGATTTTGTAGTGGAAAAATGTTTGTAGGGTAGTCTCAAATATTTTTTGTTTTATGTTATCTTTGCTTGTTTTAGATGATTTTTTCAAGCAAATTTAGTAAGTCAGTTTGTTGTAAATGAACGCTAAACAGCTAATGCTGTTCTATTAATGTTTTCTGATGAATTAGCTTTCAGCTTTTTCCTTAAAGGTAAACTCCACGGAAAAAAATCGACTTTATTATTTTTGTGTGATAACATTAATCCAGGTTAATAGAGTATATATCATTTAAAATTTTTCGAATTTCCCTAATATTTTATTAAGAAAAGTGCCTCGGATAATTGAAAATTTGCGTGGGATCTTCCATTCCCTTCTCCACAGAGCACGATGGAACAAAGCGTCATTTCCTGCCGCAAGAACCTCGGGGAATTTCGTCGCCGAGATTCTAGTCGCTTTTAACGATGCTACATATCGTAAGATTTTACTAACCTGTTTTATGTCGGAATGCCTTCAATTTGTTCTCTGTTTGGATGTGTAAATAGACAATCGAATAGAAATTTCACGTTTCATAGATTTCCACAATCAGAAGCGATTAAAAAACAGTGAATTAGTTTTTGACAGCGAGGGAACTGCTATCCAACTCCAAACAGCATCGTGTGTTCAGCTCATTTTAAAGCATTTTGCTTTGTCTACGCATCCGCCGTTATAAATTCAATATCAATTAAAACAAGAAATTCTCTGAAACTAGGTGGAACTAGATGCTCTACCAACTCTAAATGGGCCTGGTGTTCTTCAAGAACATCGACCGCAACAGCATTTGTTAAACGCTGAAGGAAAGAGGTAGGCATATCTGCTGTATAGGGCACACGCCGCCGTAATGTGCACACGCTGACACGGCAAGCAGAAGTTTCCATAGCATTTAATTCTGCTAACAGCCCTTGTACATCGCTGTCACTGTTATCCAAATCGCTATCATCACTGTCGGTCTTGTTTTTATATTCCTAATCCATTGTAGGCCTAGACCACTGCGATGCCCTGACCAGGGAAGCAGGATAACTGATAGCGATGCCTGCACTGCCCTGACAATTTACTGATAGTGGCGCCTGCGATAGCGTCCAATGTATGACGTCACGATTTTGAAACTCCTTCGCATCTTTCGGCAACTTCTGACGTCACAGGTGCCGAAACGTGGTGTCAGTGTCGTTCGGGGAGGAGGGAAAGAATGAAAGTTTTTTTTAATATATTGTATCAATTTTGAGTTCGAATTAAAAATTTTTATAAATGCTACTTTATTATTGATACCTTCATCTTTCATTTTAAACAAAGTTGTTTTGAGTGTGGAGTTTACCTTTAAGTCTTCTGTATGACTTACTTGAACTCCATAATTTTGGGTTCTTCCTTTCTGAATAATTTTGTGTTGGCCACACATTTTATTTATCTTTTTCCTGGCACTTTAATGTTAGTTACAGATTTACACCCGTATTGTTCAACTAGTTTTTTATAGTTATTCTCGGGAATTGAAAAATATAGTTTTCTCTTTAACACTCTAGCTTAGTGTTATAATCTTGCTTTTGCCACATTCACAGTTGATTGTCTTCATATTTATGTAATGACATATAGTTTTTTACTTTGTATTTAATTTAATTGGAATTTTGAAGCTTTTGCTCTTATAATTTTATCAGTCTGTTTAGTTCTATTTATCCTTACAGACAATTATTAATTTATCTTGTGAGGTCATTTAACTTTGATTAAAAGTGAAAATAAAATTTCTTTACCTGTCTTATGTTAAATAAAAGAGAGTTGAAATATTTTGTTTAATATAAAGGTTGTCTTGTTTTCTTATCTGCAATAACTAAGCATACAATCATTTAATTTAGTCATGATAATTTAAGTGAATTTTCCTCAAGTTAATTTGGAATTTTAGTTTTTAAAACAAAACAACACAACGCATGTAAATTTTAAACGATGTTTGAAAGTTGATGTAAATCCACTATATTGAGCATTAGCTAATTTTGATATTATACTGAACTTTAACTTTAATTCACTAATTTTGTGAACTTCTAGCTTTGAAAATTTAATCTTTCCTTTTTTTTTTTTTTTTTTACTTAAGACCAGAGTGTGTCAATTTTACGCTTTAACAAATGTCGCCACGTTTATTTATGTTGCTTAGTGACAAATTAAAAAATAAAATAACGTAAAATGCAAAACGCCACATTTGGTGCCGTGACACAAATCTAAATATTCAATCATTATGTTATAATGGCATCAGATAAACATCACATGTCAACACACAAGAGGCAAAGCCTGGCAACTCGCTTGGGCACCCGAGCAAGAAGCTATGATTAAGTGCGGTGATCATGACGGTTTAATTGGAAGTTAACGTGGTCACGATCGCTCACATGAAGAATTTGGCTGGGGGAAGCTGATTGCTCCTTAAACCTTGATGAATCCTTGTAACAATTGTACGAATAGGCACCAGGATTTTTTGAAGATGGGGTTCCTTTAATTTTTGTAGGTTTCTTTACTGGTGGCAAAGAATGTTTGCTTCATGCAAAAGATTGGGGATAGCACAAACATTTATAATAGTAAAAAAACGGGTCCAGAAATAGCAATATGGTAGCGTTTATTTGTATAGCCAACACACTTGGAGGTATAAACTCATCATGAGGGCAGGAAACGACTACAATGAAGCAGGCCAACACGGCCGAATATATGGAAAACATCCATCAATCAGAAAGAATTCACTCAATGCTGATTGGTGGGCTTACAAGCAATTAGGTAACATGCATAAAATTGTAGAGAAAGCGTTCAAATGGCTGCATAAAATTTAAATACAAAGACAATTCGTAGGGTAAAAGCTAAAGAGGTTATGAATGGTTAAGCATGTTAAAGAATAGCATCTCTTGGTGGGTCGTTTTATGATATCATTAATGATGTCAAGAAAAGGGTTTATCTCAAAGCTGGTTTGATTTTTCAATATTTTATCTTTGTCATATTTTTAGTACTTCCTGATTTCCAAGGCTTCTTGAGACAAAATCTTATTGTGGCCTCTTTCGAAATTCAATATAGACATGATCTCTTGGATTGGTCCAAATTGGTTGCTTTTGTTTCAATAGATGGTCCATAAATGCCCACTTTTCGTGGCAGTTAGTTCCTGATGTCCTATGCTCGTTGAAATGCTCTCTAAATATCCTCTTCGTGGATTATTTGTAAAAACTACCAAAAAGGCTTGTGAGTTTGTATACACCGCAGACTGCGTACAAGGTCTATTGGTTTCCTGGGGTTCAGTACATATATGCACATGGTGGTCCTAAAGGCAACATTGACACCATGTTCCCAGAAGATATTGGATATCCTGGTAATCTCCAGGTCTGAAATTCAAAAAAGATCACAAAAAGGTTTAGATTCGTGAAGCATTGGAAATCAGGACGTACTTAAAAACTGACCAAGATAAAATGTTGACTATACAAACTAGGTTTGAGAAAAATCCGATTCTAGACATCCTTAACGATATCATAAATCTCCCCACCAGGAGACACAGTTAACTAATCATAACCTATTTAGTTTTTACCCTATGACTTGTCTTTGTATCAGGTCGCTGCATATCAAATGTCGAATTTCGAGGTGGGTTCCGCGCTTTAGCATGGTTTCCACGTTTAGTAGCAAGTACCCATAACAAAGTGGTACATTCCCAGAGATAAACCTATCAGCGACCAGCTGCCTGAAATTTGCATTTCTGAGATGATATTTAATAGCGTTTGAAGCCAAACAAAGATAGTCATGACTTCACACGAATGATGTGTGATAATGCATTACGAGTTCAGGTTGAATCACACTGCATTCAGCACCTCTTGAAACATCAATAAGGTATTCGGTGTAAGCACCATAAACGAACATACTGTCCAACGTGGGTTCCGAAAATTCCAGGCAGCAATGACGGACCTGGCAAATGAGCCATGTGGCAGACCACCCAACGTGTTGAATGACGCTGTATAACGTGCAAACATGGCAGAGATCATAAAGATGCATAGTGGAGATAAATAAGGCACGCACAGTGAACGGGTCACAATGAAAATAAAGTTTATTAAAGAGTAACACCACTTAGTAAAAATAACAAATAAGATATGAATTGGTAAATTCACTCAACGCAAATAACCTAAGCCTAATTAAGGCGGGATAGCACTAGATTAATCACAAACACAACTAGGTATTTGTATTAATAAATCAAAACAATTTCCATAAGCATAACTCAACAACAAATTGATAACTTATGTCACTCTAATCAAATTGATTAAATAAACATTCACTAATGAACATAATACAATAAAATCAATCATACGATTAGGCGTATATGAATAAATTACTCTATAAATATCCACCAAATATTTTTATATATTTATATGATACACTTCAACCTAAATATGCATACGCACAACACTACGAAATAATATCAGTAGCACATAGCTAGAACAAGCAAATTCTTAACAATTAAGTCTTAGCTAAACCAAGAACTAATGAAATGCTATCGTTACATAAAATCCATAAATTGCAACAAACACACAGCTAATCTGATGGACGAATTTAGAAAATATAATATTCGTTGTCACAAACGTATAGTGCTATAATTATTTAAATACACACATCTCAGCACAAAGATAGAGTCGTACTAGAGTTAAATGCACAATGTCTGAGTCCAATAGTCCAAAACGGATGACTCCGTATTTCGATGCACATTATTGAAAGACAAAGGGTCTATGACCTCAAGCAAGCTTTGCTGAATGAGTAAGTAACAGAATAAGACCCAATAAATTTAGAAAAGTCAATGTCCGAGAATAAGTAATAATTAATTATTCAATTAATCACATAGGTCACGGCATGCGAAGTTCCATGTGCACTACACAAAGAAATAAGATAAAACTTGTCAGTAAACTAATACACATACACTTCTCACTGAAATTTAATTTCTCCTTTACCCAAGGAGGGAAAATTACAATGACGTGTGGATTCTGGAGACGGTCGACTGGATTAATTGGAATCCTATCTCATGTTGCGAATACACCGTTAAACTAGCCAGCCACACTCCTCTAATCAGCATATCTGAGTCGGCAAAACAAGAGTGAATTAATTGGGCATTACTTCCAATGGTAAATTGAGTACTCACTAGTCTAGTTGAGTAAACTTAAATCGTCCATCCAATGGAATGGGGCATCTCTGGAACACTCGCGCATGAAACGTGGCTGGCCTCGCCTCTTTGCTGCTGTTCCGACGAAACCTCCGCCTTTGACGCCTGCCTGCACTGCTCGTTGTGTCACTTCCCTTGTAATCATGAAAACCGACGAGCTTTCCACAGTTTCGTCTTGTCGTTCCTCGCTAATTGGCCTTCTACAAACAGTCCAAAGTTCCTTCATCATAGCCCCGCCATTCCTCCATTCTAGCTCTCTCGAACCTTCCTTCCTTCCCGGTCGCTTGACCGTTTTTTCCTTTTTCACGAGATTTTCTTTCAAACTCGCTCCTCACTCCCGATCGGCTCGCTCATTGGTTGAGGCAGGTTGATAAGTTTGACGGGCTTGGTGACATTGCTCCGCCCTCCTCCTCGAGTAATAGAAGAATCGAGAGCGAAAGCTAACGCCAGTGTTAATGGAAATCGAGCTGGAGTTTGATTTCCACGACATGCTCGCCCACCCCAATCGCAGATTTTCCTGCTTGTTGATGGTCTGTAGGGGTTTGTCCTTGTTATTCTTGACTCTGGTTCGTCTGTCTTGAAAGAATTCTTCTATGAGTGGTTGGTATCGGTGGAGGAGCGAGCCAACTTAACTAGAAATTGCAGTTTCGGTTTCTTCCCTCTCACATCTATCAGCTTCTCTACCCTATAAACGTCCATGACACGTGGATCTGGTAGGCCCCAGTCTACTTACAGCACGCTGCTTGTCTATATACTTCTTTAGAAAGGAACATTGTAAAATTTTATTCCAGCACTTACATCTAGGTGGGATATCTAATTGGGCCGACATTTTATTGATTTTTTTATTCACTCTGAAGGGCCCTACGTAACAGGGGTATAGTTTGTGCCCTAAACGTTTCCGAGGTAACACTCGTGACACCTTAACCAACACTTTATTCCCTACTTTGAATGAATATTTTATATGCTGATGATTATAATTTTTAGTATATCTTTTGTTGGCATTCCGTATATGAGCTCAGGTGAGTTGTAGCATTCGTGCCAGGTGCTGAGTAAATTCGGGCATAGGTGGCTGCTGTGAAGTGTACTTGTTCACTGTCGGGGAAATAATGATATTTCTGCCTAGATCCAACATACAAGGGGAATACCCTGTCGTTTCCGATGTCACGCTGTTAATAGCGATCTCGGTGGTGGGCAGATAGTCCTCCCAATCCATAGTTAAATAATGTCTTAGTATTTGGATAGTGTTTTGGTTAGTCCTTTCTGACTGACCGTCAGTCTGTGGGTGATTTGTCAATGCCAATTTCAGGGTAGTGCCCAGGACTTTGAATATTCCCCACCACAGGTTCACCATAAATCTTACATCTGTGTCCGAAATTATGATTGCAGGAAAGCCATGGATCTTAAATATTTGGTCTACAAGCAATCGGCCAGTGCCTTCTATGGAGATTGTAGAGGAGCAGGCTAACAGTCTGACCCTCTTTGTTAGTTTATCAGTGACAGTTAGAATGGCATCGTGACCTTGTGGCGTCACCGGAAGGGGCATTATACAATCGATGCAAATCATATGCCAGCGATGAGGCAGTACGTTGAGCGCTTGTAGATCCCCATATGGCGGCTGTCTGGGGACTTTATTTTTTGGCATAAGTCACATTCTCTAACGACTTTACGGATGTCTCTGTCCATATACTGCCAATAGTAGATTTCTTTAATTTTATTAATGGACTTATTAACCCCTGGATGACTAGCAACCGGGTCCGAGTGCATAATTCTGAAGATGGCTATGGTCACTGCCTTGAGTCTCGGCACCACTAACTGGGTGTGCTGTTTGCCTTTCCGGTATACGAGGCCTTGATCGACAAAATATGGGCTCCTTATTTTGTCCAATAAACTCCTTGTAAAGCTGCACTTCTTATAGTTCTTTGCTATAAGATCCTCCAGGTTATCTGTGGAGCTTTCTGTAGGTAAGGTGGCCAACACTGGATTTTTCGCCATGGACGTTTCCTCGCTGTCTCTTTCAACTGTACCATCGGGATTTATGACTGTCTCCTTATCTCGTGTTTCTTCCATTGCAAGCTCCTCAGCCTGGGCCTCTTGGTGGACTGTCCTGCTTGGAAATGGTCTTGTTGCGTATAATGGATTAAATCCTGGGATGCTAGCCGTATCTAGTCGATCCTTGTTGCTCTGGGCTTTGCTAGACGCCTTTCCGATGATCCTGGCCGCTGTTTCCTGCATTATCAACTGCAAGCATTTTTTCCTTTTTCACGAGATTTTCTTTCAATTTCGCTCCTCGCTCCCAATCGGCTCGCTTATTGGTTGAGGCATGTTGATGAGTTTGACGGGCTTGCTGACGTTGCTCCGCCCTCCTCTTCGAGGAATAGAAGAATCGACAGTGAAAACTAACCCCAGTGTCAACGGAAATCGAGCTAGAGTTTGAGTTGCAGGGGATCATGCAGTGTCAGCGTCGACTGTTAGTAGACACCTTAGGACCATCAGGAAGGTGAAAAAGCAGGACAAATGGATTTCACATGAACTTACAGAAAACCAAAAAAGAACGTCGATTGGAGGTGTGTACGGAATTGCTTTTGCGCTATGAAGCAGGGATTCTTGATCGCACTGTCACCTGCGACGAGTAGTGGCTCCTAAACTTCAATAGGAAACAGTCAGCACAGTGGTTGGATGCTGATGAACCCCCGCAACAGTTCCCTAAACCCCCGTTGCACCCCAGGAAGCTCATGGTTACAGTTTGGTGGTAAATCTGTGGTGTAATGCATTACAGCTTCCTGCAGCAGGGGAAGACGGTCACCACTGCGACCTACTGTCGTGAACTGCATCGTATGCACACAAAACTGCGTTAGTAACAACCTGCACTTGTGCACAGCAAAGGCATCCTTCTGCTGCATGACAACGTGCATCTGCATGCTGCACGAACGACCGTGCAGGTGCTACAGGCTTTGGGCTACAAGATGCTTCCACACCCCCTGTACTCTTCGCACCTACCAACTACCATCTTTTCCTGAGCCTGGACAATTTTCTCCAGAGGAAAAAATTCTTAACCCAAGCAGACGTTGAAAACATATTCTGTGAGTTTATTGATTCTCATGACCATGGATTCTGTCGGAGAGGGCTCGAGAAGCTGCCAAATCTTTGGCAACAATGTTCGGATTGCAATGGGGATTATTTCAAATAGCACGTGTGAAGGTGTCCTTTCTAGAGGGCCATTCCACAAGAATGGGGGTTATTTCAATCCGACATTTGATATGCAAGACCTGATTTTTATTTTTATCCAGCCATTTGGATGCTTTCTGTACAATTTTATGCATGTTACCTAGTTGGTTGTAAGCCCACCAATCAACATTACCTGAATTGTTTCCGATTTGTGGGCGTTTCTCATATATTCTTGCATGTTGGCCTGCCTCATTGTAGTCGTTTCTTGTCCTGATGATGAGATTATACCTCGAAACGCGTTGGCTATACCAATAAACGGTAAAATATTGCTATTTCTGGACCCATTATTTACTATGGTATTCACAGCAATATCGGCCAACATGCAACCATAAATAATTTATATTAACACAGTTTAAATGATCAGTATTAATAAATGAGCAGACTGATAAACTTTTGTTGAATTAATATGTTTGGTTTTAATATTGGGAAATACTTGTGTGGCATTACTGGCTTTGTATACCTGAGCTTCTTTTATACTTATTGAGGTGCAAAGATGGGCAGGATCAGTTATTTGCTTGAAACCCCAACGTGACAAAATGGGATTCAACGGAATGGAATTCACTTTCTTCTCACTGGCTGACGATGGGCTGGCCCAAGGTTATTAGAGATTTCATAAGGTTGTTCCACGAGCGAGACTTGCTGCCATTGGCTGCAGAGCGTGACGTCACGTTAGTAAATTTTCGCTCCTCCCTCCGCTGATAGTGTGTTTCACACTGTCTCAGATGAGGATGGAATGAAGTTAAACAGGAGAAACTTTTCGTTTTTTACTTTTTTTCTAATAAACTATCAACCTTACCATCTAAAATCCGTTAACACCAACTCGCTGTTGCTATTTAATGCAGCATGTAAATAGTCTAATACCACAAGTAAAAATATAACACACAGAAGTGGCCTATCAATGGAACATTAATTTATAATTTTATTTATAAACTATAATTTCGGGATATATATACATTGTAGATATATTTTTTAAATTTCAAGTTATATTCATTATATATTGTCAGTATTTTTTATATAGTTTGTCATTTTCTGGTGTCAAACCATTCATTGAAAATATTTAAACATTGCAATCTGTTTTAGCGGCCCCTATAACGCCGTCCTGAAATGACCATGGCAGTTGAAAAGGACGTTAATACCAAACAAACCAACCAAACCAAACCAATCTGTTTTAATACTCATAAATTATTGCACATGTAAGGTATTATACAAATGTAATTAGATACTTATTAAAGAATAATTTTTAATATATTAAACATTCAAGTAGGCCTAGACAATAAAATTAGAAAACATTCATAACAAAGGTCTACAAAAACGGAAAATTAAAATAGGCTACTTACTGGGACCGGGAAAATTGACTTCCTTGCGAAGATGAAACCCTTTTTTGGCTTTCTTTGCAGCTGCTTTTTCAGCTGCCTGTTTTTTTAGTACAATATTTAAATATCTCAACCTTATGAAAGTCCTTGTCCTTACGAATGTATCAACGCCTTTGGGATGTATTTGTGGATATTTCGCTTTCAAAATTGAGATCATAGATTTAGTTACTTGAACTTTTTTCGTAAAACCCTCCCTACCTTTAAAGATATAAATTCGTCCTCGAACAACTTAATAGTCGCCAGCCAGTCATTAGATGGATTATCAAGCCTCCACGTGAGAGTACTTCAATCCACGATAATGTTGGTTGACAACTAGGAAGATGAACGTAGGGATCCCCAAACTTCTGTCATATTTCCTGACCTTAAATGCAACGTAATTTAGTAATATTTTTTAATATATCAAATGTTTAAATCAGTTATTAATTAGTAATAATTTTGTAAATTCTTATA
>JAHWFO010072220.1:207853-230960 GCA_023313115.1 Rhysida immarginata
CTCGTTATCGGTTATTTTTACTACTAATATTAAAATTTGTGCTAACATATGTAAGATAGCAAACAAAACTTAAACTCAACACCAAAAATAAACTAAAAAATCTTACATTTACAAACTAAATAGTAAAAATCTAAAAAAACATCCTCCCCTCCCTAAAACACAAGGAATTTAATTCAGCTAACATGAATAAAAATATGATCTACCAAAACGGAGACAATAATTATAAATAAGCTTAAACTTCTAAAAAAATTAAAATGGAAATATTACTACAATGATAAAAAAATTCATATAAATTCAAGTCCTTAGTCCAGTCCATTATTCAAAACTCGAAGAAAAAATTCATTAGTTGATTCTGCTGCTTTAAAGAAAAATATTCCTCATAAATTATGGAAATGAAGAAATCCTGAAGAATTCTCTGTAACATTTGTTGATGAAAACATCCTTAATAATTTAATTTTGAAGTTCAAATTTTGAATTTCGAAGCAATAAATTCTTATGGAATGTTGAATTTTGAAATAAAAGTCCAAAAAACGTCCAATAAAACTTTGGTAAGTTGCCTAACAATAATCTAATTAATAATTCAAAACAAATCCTTTTACATGAAGTATACAGTAACATGAATGTTTTCTAGGGTACCAGACATTTATCTTAAGAAAGTAAAAGGGAGAATGATACAATAAGAAAAACTAAACTGATAATTTAAAAACAGGAAGTTACATGAGAACCAACAAGTCACATGATGTACCAGTCACTACAGATACCATGTTATGTCTTAGCCAGATTATTCTCAGGATTATTTATAAAAAATGCTTATTTTATAATTCTTTTCTCCAATTCTCTTCCCTATCCAATATTCTAACCCCTTTGCAAATAATTTTGTGTCCTGTACTATTTTAACATCCTCGAAACCTGCTAGTTCCAAGACCTCCAAAACTAACTGCAGCAAGTGGTTCTCATCAAATTGAAAAAGGCAATACTACTTAAAGTGCACACAATAAGGCTATCAGAATGTTCAGCCAAAAGTATTCTGCGGCTTCGGCAAAGAGTGAGCTGGACTTCATAGGTTAGTCTATTAAAGAAAGAATTCTTAACCAGAGGTAACTGGGATGGTTAATGTGAGTGTAGAGAAAGGCAGAAATGCCTTAACAGCAAGTTTATTGAAAGAGCAAAGTGCATTGGATTTTATTCTCTCTAAATTACAAACGGAGATATTGATGTGTTAAGCAGATCTCAGAATCCTAAAACGTGGTTGATGGGGTCAAAATCGGTTTGACTTTTTCTGGATGACATCAGTTCCTGGGAAACTAAAGGGAACACTCCTTATCCGTGGTGGTAGAATAGTGACCTATCAAATAAAAGAAAAGATGAAATAGGAAAAGAAGTAATCTATACATTTGATCATGGACAGCTAAGTTATTTTTAAATAAACCAATGCTAACATGTTTCTTAAAAAAGTAAAACAGATTCGCCAAGTTAAAGTACAACTATTTGAATTATTAGAGCGAAGCGTTAGCGAAGCTCTGTTATCAGGCGAAAATCAAAATTTTTTGTGCGCATAAAACTTTTGAACCAGAGAACATAGACAAATGAAACTTTGCACACAGCTGGACATGACCATCCTGATGGTCACTAAATAAAAATTTTAAAAATCGGTTCAGCCATCGAGGAATAATAACCATTTAGCTGTTCCCATTGAAATGCATTGAAAAAAATGTAAACAAACAATTGCACGCGCTAATAGATTTTTCAACATAGAAAATATGGCGAAGCCCTTCGCAAATTTTTTTCTGCACCATCGATTTTTGAGACCATTTTATCGAGTTCTTAGAACTTTTATCACCTGTTTTTTTAGAGCGAAGCTCTGTTAACAGTCGACAAGTGTAATTCGATGACCGCATAAAACTTTTGACACGTAATAGTCACAACAATGAAAATTTGCACGTGCATGCGCATGACCATGGTGATGGTCAAGAAAAAAAAAATTTTCAAATCCGACCTACCATCGAGGAATAATCACCCTTCAATTGTTCCCATAGGAATGCATTGAGGAAAACGTAAACAAACATTGCGCGTGCAAATAGAATTTTTGACATACAAAATACGGCGAAGCCCTTCGCAAATTTTGCTCTGCACATTCGATTTTTAAGGCCAAATTTCGAAGTTCTTAGAACTCTTAACGATATTTTTTCGATTTCATTGCATTCTTGAATATTGAATCTACATTTTGAGGCATATATTGTAATTCTAAGTGCTGTAATCACAGCGTAATCACAATGTCTTTTTGGTGTGGTTGTCGACATTGTCTACTCGCCAACTGAAACTCGCAACCACTTGAATGAACTGCCGATGTGCATTCTCGTCAAATTCGCAACCTATACTGGACCAACATTAACCAATGAAGCAGTTCCCATTTTACCGATCGCCGTTGGCTTCAAAAAAGGAGGAGTATCTTGTACGCGTAAGCAATTTCCGCTTGAGTTAGCCTATGCAATCACCAGACACAAAGCACAAGGAATCACCGTTGATAAAGCAGTCATAGACATTGGTGATTCAGAATTTGGACTTGGCTTATCGTACGTGGCATTTTCACGAGTGAAGACCATCAAAGGTTTATTGATCGAACCGGCATTTGCAAAGCCGCGGTTGATTAATATCAACAACCATGCATCGTGGAAGGTTAGGCGTGAAGAACTTGCCAAATTACGCAGTTTAAAATGAAATTGTTTCAACAATAAAAATTAATATCAATTTAAAGAAATTAGTTAGTCATTTTCTTAACAATCAATAACGGTTCGCTCTAAATTATTGGTCAAGAAAGCGATTCGCGAGTCGCAGTCCGCCCTAGTTCTTAATTGGAGAAAGATTATTAATATGTGAATGAAATGTTAAATTAAAACAGTTCCTGAACAGATCTTTTTAAAAGAATCCACACTGTCCACGTTCGATCGTCTAAAGAAGATACCAAAAGGATGATTATGCCAACTAAAGTACAAAAAGTCACCGTCCTTCGACAGCAGCAGACCTGGGAAGCTGAACGCAACCGGAAAACACGTAGACGTACCCAAACGTGGTGTCAAGAAGCCAAATCAGGCGGAGTTCTATAGGTAAGACAGCAGTACGTGACAATTGGAAATAAACAAAACACAAAAACCAAAACAACACAAACAAGTAGAAGGTACAATACAAAAACTTACATACGGAATACAGACAAAATGATAGGACACACAAGGACAAATGAGAGAGTAGTCTGGTCGAGGGAGGAAGCGTCCATAGAAGCCATTATTTGTGCGAATCCATCAGGTTATTATGAACGATTGCGCTCTGCGAAGGCTCAACAGTACCGAAAATGACTTCTTCAGAAAATCCCCCGTCAAAGCGAGAAGGTAATCCGCAGTATGTAGATGAATTAAAACGGTAAGTGAGGATTCTGCTTTCAACGATAAATGAACTTTCGGCACTGTCTGAGATCCATGAACTAATTATACAGTAGTCAGTGGGTTGTCAGAAAAAGGCATCAATGAACTTATGAACATAACTTTTCATAAACGTAAATCAAAGAAAAA
Organism: Rhysida immarginata; assembly: GCA_023313115.1. Taxonomy (NCBI): domain Eukaryota; kingdom Metazoa; phylum Arthropoda; class Chilopoda; order Scolopendromorpha; family Scolopendridae; genus Rhysida; species Rhysida immarginata. The sequence continues at coordinate 211,417 of JAHWFO010072220.1, forward strand.
TAATGCCATGAGTCAATTAGATTAAGGTTTACTTATCTGTTCGTTTGTTGCCCGGATTCAATCGCCCAGCACATAATTAACGTGCATATATAATCCACATTATTTGGAGGCAGGAGAAACTTGCCTGGAGAGCAACCCCATGCGATTTCTTCAAGAAAGGATGCGCAAAATAAGACGTTTAATTATTTTCGATCGATGCCATTTCGAGTAACTTCATTTCGAAGAAACGATAAATCGTGGATCGCCATTCAATTTATCGTGACGTTTCCAACTCATGTGCCGGGTGTTCTAATGATCGTTTCAGGTCATTAGTAGTAACCTCTTCCTTTCATTACAGAAAAGTACAGAAATTCGTTCGGAGGTGCCAAGGCCAATTTTTTGAGCATAGTCTGCATTTTTTCAGGTCAAAAATCAACATGGTGCCGAGACTTCGAATTCGCTTCCATCTCGGCGCTAAACTTGCCTGGCCTTTGCACCAGATCTACTGGACGACCGCTGCCGCTCAAGCATTTTGCTAATTGCCTCATTAAATTTTTACTTTCAACCGAAGAAACAAATTTTAGCTGCAAAACTACAACAATGCCAAAACAGGCATGGGCCGCAAATGCACTAACCACCCTATGCAAGACTGAGAGCAAAAACCTCTTGGAACAATCTACGACCTCTAGTTGCTTTTGGTTGATTCGCAAATTTTAATTCATTATCTAGCAACCTTATTATATTGAGAATTTATTACTTTTGTTTATCAAACTGTGTATGTTCTGTTATATACTAATAGATAATAGAATCGTTATTTATTCAATTTGGAAAAACTAAATTTAGCTTTATATTATATTCTTAAGTCATTGCTAAGCAGCAGTATTTGAATTTACATTTTATTTCATCTGCATTTTTATATTTATGCTTAGAGTTTAAGCTTTATTCACCTTCTTTATTTTTGATTATAAAATTGAACGAACTTGTGTTGTGTTTGCTCAAATGCAGTGCTAATTGTCACTGTATTTCTTAGGTGCCTTTATTTTTCCTAATTATCTGCCACTGCGTTTATCTGGCAGATGACAGAAAAAGGCTAACACGATTACTAAGAAGGAACCATGGCTTTATTTGCTGCTGAAACCAAGGCCAACGAGAAAGACAAGCCTCGCGGCTAAAAAGTCGCCTGACCATCTGGGTCCAAACGACAATCCAACCTTCATTGTTTCCATAAATACTGATAGTTAACATCTAAGATGGAGACATTATTGTTCAGACTCAGATGATCAGGTGACTTTTCCATTTCGAGGCCAGTCTTTCTGGTTGGCTTCGGCTGAAACACAATGGTGGTAAAGAACAAAAGTAATGTTATCAGTATTAACTTATGTTTGGAGTGTTATCTCCAGCTTCCATTTAATAAATTCTTATGTGTGCTAATCAACTTTTCTGATAGTTTGAAAAGGAGGAATTCCCGATTGCTAGCTGGATGTTCATCTTATCATTGGGTCTCTATTTTAACTACTTCCTGGTCATTAAGAACACTTGATGACAGCCTTGCTCTACCATGTTCACAATGGCCAAGTTGATAGCATTATACTCGTTGATCCTCTTTCGAAAATTATCCCTTTCAAGTGGCATACACCTTCTCCTTGATGTGTCCCCAAAGGAAAAAATCAAATGGTGTCAAATCAGGCAAATGTGGTGGGCAATAAACGGAACCTCCTCAGCCAATGCATCAATGTGGAAGCAAGTCATCCAGTCGTTGATGTGCAATGGCTGCAAAATAGGGAGATGGCCCATCATGCAGGAACCACACTTAGCAGCACTCAATATATACAAGTTCTCTAAAAAGTGCGAGACAAACTCATCCAAAATCATTTCTGTGTAGCTTAGTCGTGTAAGGCAACCGTTGTACAAAAGCAGTCACACCATTATGCCATTCCATAGTCTACACCACACATGGAAAACAGGTCCTGCACCTTCTTTCCATGTAGTGAGGTTCTTAACGCTCTTGGCCAATGAGCCATCTATAATGTGTTTTTTTAATACTGTGATTTTGTTTAAAATCAGAGTTTTGAGCTCAACAACTTTACAATTGAAAATTTTTATCTACTTGTTACAAAGTTGCAAGGTGCAAAGTTTGTGGTCAAAGGTAAAATTTGACACCACCAATGTTTAGCCTCTTCTAAACTTCCTATATGTTGCCTGAAACAGATTTATGGTATTGAAATTGTATGAGGGTTAACACAATTTGACTCACCATTTATAGAATGACTGAAGTTTGTAGGCAAAGTATGAAATAGTTTTATATTTCACACATTTCATAGGTATTCTATACAGGGTGATTCAGAAAGGTAGGACAGAAATGAAATACCATGTACAGTCTATAGCGAGGAACAATATTTTTCCTATTAACATGGGTCCGGAAATGCGTCCTTACAGAGATAATGCAACTTGTATGAGGTAGGAATGGATGTGCGTTACCCGGATAGCAATGGTAGGGTCCATGTAAATTAGGATCTAAACATATAAATTGTAATGTGCCATGGCCTCCCCGGTCTCCTGACTTGGCACCTCTGGACTTCTTTTTATGGGGCCACATCAAGCAGTTGGTGTATGTCACACCAGTCGACAATCCCGATGACCTTGTAGCTAAAATTGTTACAGCATGTGGAGAAGTCAGTGATTCTCTGGACATCTTCACCACAGTTCGCGAGAATCTCGTCCGTAGACTAAACACCTGCATCGAGGCTCGGGGTCGGCATTTTTAACACCTACTATAATGTCATTCCTACCTCGTACAAGTTGCATTATCTCTGTAAGGATGCATTTCTGGACCCTGCTATAAACTGTACATAGCATTTCATTCTTTGCCTACCTTTCTGAATCACCCTATATAATGCCATAGGACAGGCGATCATGTATAGAATTTTTCCATTACTCAACAATAATTATCAAAAATAGCTAGTATATGAAAAAGGCTAAGACGATTACTAAGAAGGAACCACGGCACTATTTGCTGCTGAAATGGTATGACAGATTTGCGTGTGGAATTCATAGACTCACACTGTGATAAGATGAATATCATTTAAACAATTTCATAAATAAAATTCTGCTATACCATTTTGAGTATATTACACACTATGGACACCCACCAGGTTTACATACGATATAATATACCTGGTACCTTCCAAATAATACCTTCCAATTTTGCAAACTAGATCATAATACCAATTCTTACACCAACAACATTCAGGTTTTAAAACCCTAAATCATTAAAAATTCTCCATCCATATAATACAATCATCACCTGTCACTCGCCAACTAGAGGAGCACACATGGTAGTCATGCTGACTGAGATATTCCTATCAAGTTCGTGGATACTATATACCTAAAATCCAGATGGCCGTGACCTGGGGTACGTGGAAATAATCATAAAGCTAGAGTAATGCACAGTGGAAGAACTTGTAGACATGTGACAGTGAACGGATAACATTGATAACAAAGTTTATTATGATAATGCAAAAATAAAGACACAAAATAAATAAATCCTAACGATATCACTTAAAGTTCTAAAATCAATTTCGGCTATTCACTTAATAACAATTGGTTGAAACATAAATGAGAAATAAAGGTCACTTAATAGTACACCGATTCAATCTCTTAATCTACAGCAAAGATTCATCTAACTAAATATATTATCAGAAATATCAAGCTTATGTGTACTACACTGCAACAAATCAAATAAGCATTTTTGATCCGAAAACTGATTTTAGCTAAGTACACCAATAGGCCGCAAGATTACGGTTATCAGAAAAATCCTATTGCAATTGTTCAGATAAACAATAAATACAAAAATATTTGTTAAAGCATGAACTTAATTCCATTCGGATTCGGCACATAAACTTATTACATAAACAAATGTAATACTAAGAATGAGCTGTTTATACAAGTGCGTACTCAAAGAAACTATTAGCGAGCTCGTGGCTCGAAAACATAACAGTTGAAAGTCAAGTCTCGTGAATAAAGTCCAAGTCCGCGAGTAATTGAAATCGCTATTACAATTAGGATGATATACACAAAATACGTATATAAAAAGTCACAGTTCGAGAGCAGTCCTTAGATTAAACCTCCGGGCACAAGCATTTATGTTTCACACTAAAATTTAAACATACGAATTAAATAAGAAGCAACAATAAAATTTCCACACTAAATATAACATTGCAATAACTGCGCCTTAACAGACACAGAAATAAATTTGACAGGACTAACGGAATGCTAAGACGGAGTGTGGGCTTTCGAAGCAACAGGCTGGATTATGGTAAAGCCCAGCTCATGCCGATAATATGCAGTTAAACTATACGGCCATAAACCTCATATTAGCATATCGTGCCGTAACTCTCGATAATGAAGCTCAATAAAACACACTCTAATTAATTGGGCATTGTTGCCTACTGGCAAAAGAACACCTACAAGACTAGTCGTACAGTCTTCAATCGTCCTTCTAATGATTCCGGCGTCTCGGGAACACGCAGCCGTGAAGCAATGCTGGTACCGTTCTCTCGCTGCCACGCTGGCGAAACTTCCGCCACATTTACTTGCCTGCATGGCGTATCCGTTGTTCTCCATGCATATCGGCTCTCCAACGGGTTTTCCAGATGAATGCTTTCCATTCTCCGTTGAACGGTAAATCGTACACAGTTCATTGGCCGTCTCAGAAGATTTCCCGAAGCGGAGCCCTGGAGCTGACTCCTACTCTCTCGGCCGCTCAATCTTTTTTTCGTTTTCTACTCGATTCTTTTTGAATTTCCCACGCAGCTTGCTGTCGACGCTCTCATTGGCCGGGGCGTGATGATGGCTTTGACGGCGTTGTTGACGTTGCTTCGCCCTCCACTTCGAATGGTAGAAGAACCGAGAGCGAAAGCTGACGCCGACGTCATCGGAATTCGTGTTGGTATTCGAATTCCGTGACAATCAGCCTATAAGCTTTGTGCTTCAATCCAACGCCGGTTTATTTATTCAAACAACCACACTATATCTTCAAGGGACATCAGGAAGGCGTCTTATGTCTATTTTGACATGAGGAGCAGCACTGCAACCTCACAATCATTACGAACGACTGCCCTTTTTGGGGCTACAGTAATCGCACAACTGCTGTGCCCCGCTTGTTGGGTAACTGTTGCTACCTCTCCCTGATGCTACACACAATTCCTTTTGTGTGTTCACAGCGATTTCTGCAGCCAGCAATGTCTTTTGCAGTTTGCTCAGAAAACATGAGACATCTCCATATGCATGTTTCAACACAACAAGCCAATCATTAAATAGCTACTAGTACGGGCTAGACTTCCGATCAACGACAGGCCGAATGACACAGTGAGCTACCACTCATTCAGCTACAGAGCACTTCTTCACTACTACATGTCTATGGCTAACCTCCTACTAATACCATCTCTCGCCCCTATGAGCTATTCCATCACACTATGCACCCACCTTTGGTCTAATATCTACATCGGTAAGTGATTCATATAATTAAAACTGTGCCTGTGTCAGTACCGAATCTAATATTTTACATTACATGTAACCGCCATCAAGAGTACCACACAATCGTATGGTTCATCATCATATACACGGTGAAAACTCCGTTTTATTGCAACAATTACAGTATGCATCAACCAGATATCTACTAGGACATATTCTTAGTACATTTCAATGTGTCCGCCTTGCACATCCTGGCACAGTTCCCTGCGTTCCATCGTGGCCCGGAAAACATTGTGCAACATAGCCGATGTAATGTCTTCCTCCACGGCTACAATCCGTTGTTTCAACTGTGCAATGGTGCGTAATCTTGACCTGGTACACCTTGAACTTGATAAAACCCCACGCAAAGAAATCTATGGGGATCAAATCTGGTGACTGTGGAGCCCACAGCCTTGGCACGCCCTGACCAATCCATCTGCCTGTAAATGCGCGATTCAGATAGTCCAAACGATGTTGGCAAAATGGGGTGGTACCCCATCCTGTTGGAACACAACAGTGTCCTAAATCCCATCATCTCGCAACTGTGGCTCCAGGAATTGCTCCAACATGCCGAGGTACACAGTACCATTGATATTCCCCTCGGCAAACATGAGGGTCCATAGACCTTTGACCCTGTAACCCTCATCCACACATTCACTTTGGGTGTGTTTGGGTGTGCAAATAAATGAAATTCGTTAATGTTTTCACCAAAATGTATAGTGACTTTATAATCACCCTGTATCATACATACGGAATAAGGCTACATAGCTTCAAAAAGTAATGTATCCAATGTAACTCATTTAAAATACTGCATCATAAATTTGGCCAGTTTCACAATTGTCATTCGAAGATAAAAATTTTCTGTAGCCTCAACAGAGATATTTGTTCTCGTCCGAACAGGTCTAACGACCGTCTTCATTACCAACTTGTACATTTGTTGTGTTCTATTGTGACGAGACATTTGCCATATTTTATAGATATTGCAAACGACCTACCACTACAGAAATGCCTTATTAAATAAGAACATATCTGTGTGGATTTAGAATTCTCAATTATTGAGAAATCGAAATTTTAAGACTTATACAATGATGATGAAGCATCGAAATTAGCCCCCCCCCCCCTTTTTTTTTTCTCAATCACTTCGTGATTGATTAGGGAAGAATGAAAGTGGGATCTTGTGCTTTATTTTTTTATCGCTCCCGCTCTGTTTTATTTTAATGTCATTGGCAAGGAGAGAATTATTGTAGGTAATTGTGTAATTTTCAGCAATAGCGACACTGGACTCGACAGAAGCATGTGCTTTCTTTGGTTTAAAAGTTTTGGTGGGATCTGGATGAAAGAACAATTAACGAGGAAGTGGAGAGGGAGTTGCCACAACAATGATCTTCACCTGGTCGGAGTTCCTGGAATTTTGAGAGAGCAGTCAATAAGGTGAAAGCTAGAGCATGCAGGAAGAGTAGAGAGAGATGGGACAAGAACCAAGAAACAATATTCTGTGCCGGAACTAGAATAGACATAAGAACTTGCTTTACGAAAAGAAAATGAGAAGACCTCTCTGTTCTCGTTGCGATAAATAGAAGATCACGTCGGAGCCGAGCAGCGAACCATAGGGGAGCGACGGCAGGATGTAGTAATCGGCCACTCCACGACCGTCCAGCGGCGGCAGGATGTAGGAATCGGCCACTCCACGACCGTCCCGAACCTCGGCGGTGAAAGGTAGGTGAAGTCGCTCGAGCGGCAGGTAGTTTCGGCTGGCGAGGAGCACAGTGCTAGAGCAGGGGTGTGAGCGGTTGGGACTTCGGACTGGGGAGGTCGGCACGATAAAGTATAGTTTTGTGGCTGGATCTACCACCGAGTAGTCAATCGGCAGCCATGAGAGCACTGGGGCCTCCAATCAGCGCGGAACACCTGTGGTTAGTGCCCCACGATGTGAACTCAGACAGCCAAGATGTAGAGAGAGTGAGGCATGTGGGGGCTAGCCTGCAAGAGCCGATGGTTCCTACCAATCATTGGCCAAAAGACATCAAGGCAAAGCAGACCGACCAACGGAGGACAGTGATCAGCGCCGGGCGGTAAGCATGGAAGCCCAGCAGCAGTGAGACTAGACTACGGCGGGAATACAACGTTTTCCTAGTGGAAGGAGACAGCGATTTGGGATCTCGCTGTGCAGGAGCCTTCGTCATCAACAGTGTATCATGCAGATAAGTACTTTGTGTTGTTTTAACAGCCCCACGTGTTGTGCAGAGAATTAAATGATTTTGTTTTACTGGCGTAAGGTTGATTATAAGTGCTACACAAATTTCTATGAGTACAGACAGTGTCGACCATCGATGATGAGTGCAAATGATGATTCTATTAGACTTGATTTGATTGAGGGATATGATAATTTGTTGTTATATTTTGTTTTGTTAAATGCATAGTTGATAAGAGTAATTAGGGTTAACTTTCTCACAAAATCAAAAGTCGACTTTTTTTTATTACAATTTAATTTTGAAGCATCTACATTAAATAAATTCCATTTCTTTTTCTCGTATTATAAAACGATTATTTTTAGTTTGTTCTTTTATTGTCTTATTCTGTTAAGTTACTCAAGCCATTGCTAGTGACACAGAAACAGAGAGGGAGTTTGGGCGAGTGTTCCAAGGGGTTCTAAATAAAAGAAGGTGGTAGTTATACCAAGAGAAATGGGCGAATATTAATTATTATAACGGTAAGTGTAAGTAGCTAATATCAAAAGAAACCACTATACAATCTCAGTGAACATGAATGAGGAATAAATGATCTTTAGTATTAACCTAATATTTAAGTAGATTTAGAAGAGCAGCGTTAGTTAGTGAATATTAAAGGACATAGCGAAGGTGTGTCGTGTCACAAAATGCATCTTGACACCGCAGCATCATCGTTTCGTCACACTATAAAACTTAAACTAGCCGGGTTAACAACGAAATCAATCTTGTACAACACCATCACACCAGCTATTCTGGCATAGTCACAGTACCTTGGACAAACACTTTTTTACACAGTTCACTTACAGACCATCATCATCTGATATTCATCCCGCAGCACAATTACAAAAATTCCAGATGAAAATTCTTCCGGGGAAAATTTGTCACAATCAGTTCATCCTAGTAGCCAGTCAAACATTAGCAACATTTACTTCTCAATTTTTTATCCACCAGTTACAGTCCATTCGTAAGAGAGAGGATACACAACAACAATAAAAAACTATATGTTACAAAATCCAACTTACCACATTCTTAACAAGGTTACCAATTTATCCAACACCACCTAGACATAAGGCCTGATAACGGAAACGTGATACATTGTTAATCATCAGTAGTCGACCATTGTTAATTCTATTTCTACCAATAATAATTTCTAAATTTGGTCGACTAATGATGATTAACAATGTATGACGTTTCCGTTATCAGGCCTGTCTAGGAGGTGTTGATTTAGCGCATTTCATGGCTAACGTTTCAATTGTTGTGAAGCATTTAGTTTTTATTATAACAATGTCCAACAATAAATATTCTCATCTAAAAATAAGCTAAATTGGGTTTTTCTCAGCATCACAAAGCAATAGGGTTTTTCTCAGCATCACAACCCTGCAATCACTGCAAAAATCCCTTCACTGTAAACAGTAAGGTATTGTTACTTCCCCCAGTCAATACTTTTAAAACCATCATCCAAAAAAGCATTAATCTCAACAAAAGTTATGCCAAACTTTTACTAATATGAACAACAATTATAGAAAATTATCATTAATATAAGTGACATGATTTTGGCATAATCCAACATTAACTAACTCAAATCACAGAACAGTGCATGTCGCAATATCATTATCACATTATGTTTAGAGCATTATCTCCAGTTCAATTAATAATTTCTTTACAAAAGTAATATTTATCTTCTTAAAAAAGGCGTCAGCGCTATTCATTTTCATGTCATGTTCTCTGAATTATTTGACGTATTTTATGAGGCTGATTTGGTTGTTGGAAGACCACAGAATGGTAAAAGATCTTTCCTACAAGTATAGGAATATTACTCATCCTGAAACTGAATTGACCATTGTGAGCCAAGCCATGAAAAATAGTGTCAAAAAAGGTATTGAACCAAGAGCCGAAGGTTCCTGGTTGAATCCAGGCTGTGGAATTATCTTTCCTATTTTTCATTAAAAAAAGGTATTGTGGTCAAGATTATTATAGTGCTACAAGACTGCTTTTGTTAAAATGTAACTACAGAAGGAATCTTCAACCACTGGTATGCGCGTTCACAATTCACTATATGTCCCAAGGACTTATTTTGAGTTGAAGACGTCCATTTCCAATCTCTTGCTGTCTCTCAGTCCATAGGACTGGTCAAGTCGTTCATGTGGTCGGCCAGGTGGCCGAGAGGGCTAGGGCGTAGGCTTTCTAGTTCTCGAGTCCGCCTGGTCGTGGGTTCGAATCCCGCCGTGGACATGGATGTTTGTGTTTGTCCGGGCTGCGTACAGATAACTTGTGTAAAAGGCGCAAAATGACCTTAGTAGTCGACGCCAAAAATTCTAATAAACCAACCAACCAATCGTTCATGTGCAAGACCAAGTGGCAAAACATGAAGCGCATTTAAGTGAAAAAGAAAATTAAGTGTAATTCAATTTGCCATTCTTACGTTCCCTGCTGCAACAAATAGCTAAACGCCACTTTTTTCGTCTTTACCTGGTAAGAACATCCTTTATTAGGTACCAAAAGGTGCTTTATGCTATTATTGTGGGTAGGGATGTTATTACCGGTATTACCGTTACCTGTAATATCGGTTTTCTAATGAAAAATGTATTTCGGTAATACCGGTAATAAAAATTCATTAATATACACTTAAAATTTTCTTTATTCGAAACTACATAGTATGGTCAAAATTGGAACTGTAAAACTATCTGTTGGTTGTAACTGTTCTAAGCAGGGCTGCAGCCCCCCCTCCTCAAATTGGCCACCATGTCAACAACTAAATCTGTTACAGGATTGGGCCCTCCCCCATGAAAAATAATTCTGGGTACGGCCCTGCTTCTAAGTAAACCCGCTGAACTAAACGGTTTGAATCTACAGCATTCGTACTTTCAGACTCACATGAGCATTTAAAATATCTGAATAAACCTAGTAAACTCTTATATAGCCATGAGGGTTTCTACTATCTGTGATTTGTGTGTGCTGATTCAAGACTTTCCTTCAAATAGCATATCCTTTAAGTTACTGGGAATTACTTTGCTTTTCTGAATGGCCTTTGTCGCCTTACTAGTAATCTTAGTAACATAGAAACATTTTGAAAACTGCATGTTGTGGTAGACTAATTGTGTGCTGACTCATTTACAAGCTCTGTTAAGTTTCGAAAGACGCTTTGTTCTTGTGGCTTTGATACGATATTTTAAAACTGAGTCGGAACAGGGATAAACAGAATGCAAAATATATCAGGAATTTAGGAAGTCGGCAACAGCCTAGGGCAACTGCCCTAGTCTTTAACATGGAAAATTAATTTTAAGTAGCTCTCACAAAAATATTTTAATAGATATAAGCACATAAATAAAAAACGTACCTGCATACGAGCTTTTTCTTTTGATTGGTGCATTTTTCATGCCCATGCAATTCAAACTTGATTTGTTAGCAGGTGTCAGAAAGTTTTTAGTATATTTTTAGATTTTAACCTTACGTCTATGGTAAAAACTTCAACACTCTCATCGAAAAGAATTTATTTCTCCTCAATGAAAATACAGTGACAAAAACTTTGTCACTCATCATTATAAACATTCCAAGGAAAATTTTCGCTATTTTTAAATGGAAATAATACGTTATTTGACAAATTGAAGATCGTTTTATTTATCAATTTTATACATAATTATCATTATTACTGATCGTTAATGCGCATATCTGCAGGTATCTCACCTACCATTTTCTCTGATAGGAAAAGCTTAAAATGGATGCCCGCTGAATTGAAATCATTTGGAACAGTTTATTCTTTTATGGGTCCATTTTCCTGTCGATAGATGGAACCATTGCGTTTATTCTTTGATTGCTAATTTCAACACTATTGCTGTAAGTTGTATTTGCATAGTAAGCAACAATGCATTTGCTCCTTTTTTGTAAAAAAAAATGGATGATTATGTTGGTGCAAGTTTTGGGCGCCAAAGATCCTGAGTTTGAAATAAATATTGATCCTGAAACAAATATTCTTTTAAAATTGTATATGACGTTTTGCCAGATAGTACATAAAACCTGGTCCTGGGAGGTATCCTTCAAAATTTAGGCTGGTCGTGAAGAGGTTAAAGAAAACATATATTGAATAGTCGTCTAAAAATAGACAGTATATGTACGTACAGTTTTATTTGATTTTAGGGATCATGCATGTTTCGTTAATTGATACAAGATCTTGAAAATAAATAGAAGAAGCAGCAGCCACCGTTTCTCTGCAGTAGCAGCTCGTGTATGCTGTTTCTCTCTCCAATTGCAGCTTGTTTCCAGGAGACAAGGTTCTACTTCAGCCAGGCTGCCGAGAAAAGGGATCCTAACGAAAATAGGACGGGTTATAGGAGATTGGATATTATGGATTTGCAGTTGCGACACTAGAACTCACAACGGTTATGATTGGTATTGGCAACATCCGGTTATTTCAGAGCACGAAAGAAACACGCAAAAGTTTGATCGTAGTTAAATTCTACAAATATTCGCCCTTATTTAGAAGTCGTTGTCGAAAACAGAACAAATGTATGTATATATTCTAAAAATATTTTTAATTTTCTAAATGTATTTTGTATATTTTTAAAGTGTGAAAAATGAATAAAGATTAAATAAAACTCTTAACATCAGTGATTTTTTGGATCCACTGCTTATTTATGATTCCATTTTTTGTAAAGGAATAAAATTTCAATCCTTTATTATTCTTAGAAGTTGCCGAGGATTGTGGAATACAACAATTTAGGGCATTTTCGCGTTAACTTAACCTTACCAGATGTTGCCAAATACCAAAACCGTTCCTAGCACACTCTGGCGGCGCAATAAAAATTAAAACATCCAGTTTCCTATTGGCATTACATAATAACTAAATCAATATGTATGATCATTGGTTTCGGATAAACAAAACGTTTTAATGCGAAACGTGGGTCCAGGAATGGATGAAAGGGAGGGGGAGACTTAAACGTCAAAATTAGTTTCTCGTATGCTTCTACCCTAAGTGATGATGAGAGACTATTAATCTCTACTCTGTTTATTTCTTTATATTAATAATAATGAAAATTATAGTTAAACAAAATTAATAAAACAAGTTCATGTTACTAGAAGAACTAATATTTTTTTATTCCCAATAGTGTTGTATAGTTTGTCTTCTTATATAATAAGAAAATATAATATTCTTTATTAAAGGGATATAATAAAAAACGAAAATACATTTGATATGCAATAAGTTAAATATTGGGAAAATTGTAAAGTAATGTGTATACCTGAAAAATTTGGCTAATTTTCTTTAAAAATTATACTCATCTACCGGAATACATACACTTAACTCAACTAGTCTTTGACAGGAAAAAGAGAGCAACACCCGTCATTCTTCTCCAAACCACCGTTGTACTATGAACCGTTTTACATGTTTAATTGATAAAAAGGCATTTTCAATTTTCAGAGGATGGAAATGCCACTTGAATGATAAATCAAGTATTTCTTATTTCAGATAAAGTTTAAGATTGGATCTCCTGTAAATATTGAAATATGTAATGCTATGAAATGCTGATATTATAAATTTATTATTTATATGTTTTTCAAGTTTTCTTTAAAAAAAATTAAGTTCTGCCCTAAAAAGGATTTCTCCTTATTTTATGACTTTAGTTGAACTTCTTATTTCATCCATAATTTTTTTTTGAAAAAATACATTATAAGTGAATTGTGGTATTCTCAATAATATATTACAGTACTTTATTTTGCTAAAACTCTACTATATTTATATGATTTAACAATCAGCTGTGTAATATATGTATTACTGTATTTAGTAATGAAAATGATCTATCAAAACATTTTTCTATTTTGGCAAATTGATGTTTTCTGAAGTACTAAATTATGATATATGCTATGTAAAATCCTGACCATTCCTATAAGTAGGTTTAATAAGTTTTTAAAAAATAAGTGCCGTAGGTTTTCTTCTGTTAGAATGAGGATTATCAAAGATATCTCTAGAATAATTGAAGTACTGTACTAAGTTTTGGAAATATTACAGTTGGCGAGTTTGGTAATAAAATTTATATGGTACATGTGTCTGGTTTATCTTTTCTGGTATATAATATTTTTATTATTTCCATATGCCTCTGCAAAATTATTATTAAGAGATTTAAAATGTAATGGATTATTACATGGATGTAATATAATGGACATAATCCAAGTCTGATGCTTTAAAATTTCAGTATAAATTGATAACCAGCTTTCCCCTTGAATTAATTAATAAACCTATTAATAAGCATCTCTTTAGACTACTAAAGAACATATGCTGAAGTTTATGGAACTTAACTCTATATTAATTGTTGCATTGAAGAAATCATTCATCAATTTATTCATCTCATTTGGGTTTTTGAGTGTGTTAAATTGTAAGAAGTCTATAATTTTAAGTGCAAGTCATCGGCTATGATTTTTAAAATTTTTTTCTGGCTTGTACAATAAGCGGCAGTGAAGAATTTATTATTGTTTTTCCAAAAGTTTTATAATCATATAATAATAATCAATGAAGGTTTAATATATAATTGGTAAATATGTATCAGGTATGGAGTGTTCAAGTTAATCAATTACTATATGTACTTTGACATATTTAAAAATTTTAATGTGCAATAGATATTTGTTTGGTGGCACGTGCATTTCTGTAGTGCAGTGTAATTAAGGTGCTGAAGCAAAACAAGAATAATGACACTGAGAAGACAACATTTAGTTTGCCAACAAATATAAAATTTCAATAAGAAATTATGAAAAGAAATAATAGAATAATCTAATTTTGATTATAAAAATATTCAGTTGGACTAATTACGTCTTTATCTTGAACTGGAACACACTACTTGTGGTATGAATGGAATAAGTTAAGAAATACACAATACATAAGGTTTTTGAAACTACTTCTACAAACCAACGTAAATTTATAAATTGGAATAATAAAAATTGAATACTGAAAATGTAAGCTTAGCACTATTAGGTAAATTCAAATAGCATAAGCACTTGAAAATAAATATTGATAATCACTGTGATTAAATACCTTAAATCAGACAATAATAGCAATTAATTAAATAAAAGCCATCCAGTAAGGCTCTATTGCTTCGTTCAATACAATAACTAGAATTTGATAAAAGGAGAGTATTGAAAACATTTGCTTAAGAAACAATAATCCCTCAAAAGCAATACACTGTAATAAATCACTTATAAGTATATTTTAGCTTCAATATAGCACTATCAGTAATAATGACACTACTATTCTTAAAGAAAACTAAATGTCTCTAAATCTGAATAAGTAAAGTCACAGTCCTTGATAATTGAAACTTTTCGGTCCTAATTAATTAAGTTCTATTCAAATACATCCGACAAACTTTTAAAATGGAATGAAACACTTATTGCTGTCGGAAAAAGAATACACTTAATTTCACTGGTTCGAGAATTAAACAAAACTGTATTCTTAAATTTGAGTCTTAACAGTTTTATTAAAGTCTTAACGAAACGGAAACAATCGCACTAGAACAACAGAAGAGCGTTAATCCAACTACTATTGGCAATTGGAATTTTAAACCTTGCTCTTTTAGAAAATAGAAGACATTACTTGCTCTAAATTCAGCTAACATTCACAGTCTATCAGCTTGCAGATAAATTTTATCACACAAGCATGTAACTCCAACGTAATTTCAAAATTTAGCAAAGCGTCTTGTTAATTAATACTGTGCTTAGACTGCTGAGACTCTACACACAGAAATTCTGGCGACTTAAATTCACACAAATAATCTGGCGACTCTATACATACAGAGACGTGAGACTGCTTACTCGAGTTTAACGGCTACAATATAAGCGACCCACTTGGCTTTTTGTGTAAGCATGCAGTCCTCGTGGAAAAGTACCCAGCCAGTACTTTAGCAAACCTACGGAGTATCCTCTCTCTGAAGATTCTCCTACCAGAATCTAAGTTCGAGGCATGGAATGTGGCTCACCATTACTGCAGACATAGAAGGAGGAATCTCTGACGTTTCTTCATTAAGTACAATACCTTCTCGTCATCCTTCTCCGCCTCGATCACACTTCACTCACCTGTAATGGTCTCTCCTGTTCGCTCATGGCTGGAAGAACTCACCAAAGCTTTCATCGTGCTCATTTACTTTAAAGTCGTCGAAGCGCACGCCGTCAAAAATTGTCTCCGCTTGAAAATTTTCAGCAGAGCACTCGTCCACGTCTAGCTTTAGTTCTCACCACCTTCCTTTCTCTTTCTCCGTCTGACTTTCCTTCTCCTGCTCTACCAATTCAAATCTTCCGCCTTCTTATTTTCGTCATTCCTTTCACTGTAACACCCTCTCCTTTGCTGTCCACAGAGAACGAACCTGATCCTGCGCCAAACTCTTTCTCTTGATTAGGTTGATGCCTTTAATCTTGGTAATGCGTCCACAATGGTGTTCACTGTTAATTGGATACACTTGATCATTATTTGATAGTCCAACAGGAGTTGTAAAACCGACACTTGTAACCTAGACTGTTTGGGTTGCTGTAGTTTTTGGGAAACTGCCTGGATATCGGTATATATCGTCATACTAGTCTGTACCACATAATGGTGACAGATTCTGACCACATGTGCCACTGCCAGCAACTCACATACGCAGAGTAGCCTTTTTGTTGTCCCTGAATCTTCGTAACTCAAAGGCTAATGGCATTAACTTCGATCCATAATGTTGTGAGGCGATAGCCCCGACTGCTTCCTTCGCCACATCGCAAATGATGTGTAGTGGCTTTGCTGGATCTACACTATAGGCGGCCAGCTAAATGTGTCCTTGAGTGTTTAAAATGCCGCTAGTTGTTCTCTTTTCCACACATATGGCTCATTCTTTCGTAATAAACAAAAACAAGGGTTCTGCCATCATTGAATATTTATGGATAAATTGGCGATAAAATTGCGCCGTTCCCAAGAATGAAAACAACTGAGACACATTTTTCGGGGTATGCCACCCTCTCACCAGTGCCATAGATAAAACTAAGTAAGAAACTGTTCTCACTCCGAAACAGCACTTGCTCAGTCATAGATAAAATCTATCCTGTCGTAATCGTTGCAACACTTTTCTTGTTACACTTTTCAATTGAGCCACAGAGTTGGCGTACACAAGCACATCATAGAAATAGGATATTACTCTTTTATTAAGAAATTCCCATAATGACTCATTCATCGCTTTTGTGAACATTGCTGTGGCTCTTTTTAAACCAAACGGGAGTAATCGATATTCGTAAAGTCTGAACCGCATTTTTAAATGCTTTTAGGAGAGCATCTTCTGGATGCAGCAGAATCTGATGATAGGCCTGCGAAATGTCAAATTTTACGAAAAACCTGGCATTTTGCAGCTGGTCCAACAGAGTGTCAATGCGAGGTATAGAATAAGTTCAAGTTGTGGAAATCTATACGCATTCACAATGTGCCATCTTTCTTTTTTCCACATAGAACTGGAGACGCAAATTCAGATACAGAAGGTACAATAAGTCCCTTACATATCATGTATTGCACAGTTCATCTCAGCTCTGCTTTCTTCTCTTGTGATAAGGGATGTAATGGGGGAATTGAATGGTGTCGCAGACTGATCAAGGTCTATGATGTGTTGGGTTTGCCGTCTCAGTGGAAGTCCGGCTGGGAGCTCCTCCTTAAATATGTTGTGGAATTCTTATACGATCTTGACGGACTCGAGATGTAGCTCATTAGTTTCATATGGTTGCACTTTAATTAGTATTAAATACACAGGCTCTTCCTTGATGATATGATTGAGTTCTTGTGGCGAAATTAAGAAACTGACCATTACATGCTTCCACTATGGTAACCAACGTCGTTTTCCACAGTCCAAACTAGCATTAACTCGATGAGCCCATTTGATCAATACCGCCTAGAGAGAAAGCCTGCTCACGGAAAAATCATTCATTGTTACATCACCTACGGTAGGGACAATTTCGGGCTTATTATTGGTAGAAATATGATTAACAATACCCTACCGTAGGTGATGTAACAATGTATGATGTTTTCGCGCTCAGGCTTTGAGTAGAGGTGCTGTTGGTTTGATGCCCAATATAAGGTCGAAATTTTGAATGTCCATTATATAGAAATTTATTTTGTCCGTGTACTTGCTGCTTTTTACTGGCACTTGAAATGCGGCTTTATGGGCATGATTCGGCAGTCAGCATAGGCCACATTTTGAGCTCTGCCCAATACTGACTCTTTTATCTGTAGATTTCGACCTAATTTAGTGCTGATGTAATTGTCCAATGTCCCAGTGTCCATTAAAGTTTTGCTATCTCGTCCAGCTATAAAAATAATTATGACAAAAAGTACACTTGTCACTTCTTGGTGAAAGAAGTTTAGTTGTTTCTGAGTCTCCTTTTTTTCTCAGAGCCTCTGTCCCGTTTTCCACGACAAAATCTCGATTTATGTCCATTGCGACCACATTTAAAGCACTTGCTGTTGAAGGTACAGCTAGGTCTAACACTGCCTCTGCTTGTGCTGCCTACGGCACCCAACTGCATTGGCTCTGGTTCCTGCGCACTCACGCTTGCTCCTCCATCTTGTACTCGGTACCATCGTGCAAAGAATGATATTGCTTTTTCCACTGTCTGCCACTCACCTCTGAAATAATTTTTGATGAACTTTAAGCAATCTGCTTCTGCTTTGCCTTTGCTCTGAGCCACTGCTACGAAATGATGCAGGAATAAATTCGGGTCTTCGTTGATTGATCCTGAGTATGTTGGAAATTGTCTATTGTCTACGACCTTTTGTAGCAGGTCGACAGCCAAACTTGACTCCGCTTGAATCAAGCGCTCCATTTGAAGCTGTGTTGTCTTGTTGTCGTTCCATACTTGAATTACTGGACATTCAACAGTTGACACATTCACTGATTTGAACCACTCTTGGAAATATACTCAGCACCAAAATATTGCTTACAACCTTCGTCGGGGTGTAACTAAAATATAGGCTGCATGCTTGATGAGGAACAAAAATCACCACACAATCACACAAGACACACTTGTTTGAAAATATCTCCGTTGCACTGTAAAGTCACTAGCACTACTGCGATAAATTTGAATCATGAGCACACCTTCTGTAGAGCACTACTACTATTGCAAACACAAAACACTGTCGTAATACCACATAACTGTAGCACTGATCACTATAAACTCACTTATCACCAATGGGATGTTGACCGGGAGACACTCACTATTTGCACCACAACACTTATCTAAACATATATATATATATAACTTTTTGTTCTTGTAAACTGAATATTACTTTTCTAAATAATGTTAAGCAAACGTTAGAGCAGGACTTCACCAATAGGTACTAACAGAAGTGATTAACAGATTAACAACAACAAATATATAAATAAACCATTAAGGAATGACATAACTAAGTACCGAAAGGTTAAACTAAACCATTCGCGGAACTATATTTTTAAACGGCCCTATGTTAACATTGGAAGTTTCTAATGGACCATTATGATACCATTAAACCACGTACCTTTGAAATAATTTCAACTATCATTAATTTTACGTTATATTCATTCATGACACATCATTCCAAGTTGTTTGATATATTACATGCCATATTTTAGCATTGAAAGTTCCAATGAACCATAATAGTTCCACTAAACCAGGTTCCTGGAAACCAATTTGGACTATCATTAATTTTACGTTATATTCCTTCATGACACCTCCTTCCAAGTCGTTTGATATATTACATGCAATATTTTAGCATTGAAAGTTCCAATGAACCATCATGGTTCCACTAAACCAGGTTCTGTGAAACCAATTTGGACTATCATTAATTTTACGTTATATTCATTCATG